>SRQA01000153.1:0-34060 GCA_018360365.1 Claviceps citrina
TATTAGAGTTATAAATACTAATCCTACTTAATAGCCTTATGCTAATAATAAGTTAACATAGCAGCGCTCTTATAGCTAGACTCTGCTTCCTTAGTTAGCGTCTTGTATAGCGTGGAGCTAATACTATAGAACCTCTAAAAGCGGCTATATATAATAAATTAAGCTAGGCGCAGTAAGGGGATGCCTTTGTTTTACAAACTAAGTAGCTTATTTAAAGCTTAGAGGATACCTATAGCCCTTAAGCTTAAAATATAGGGGAAGTCTCTAACCCTCTAGATAGTAAAATAAGAAAAGATTAAGAGGAAGCCTCTAGCCCTTAAGGTTATAGTAAAGAGGCTATCTCTAACCCTCTAGTTAGAAGCTTAGGGAATACCTCTAGCCCTCTAGGTTAGTTAATTAATAAAAATAAAACACTCCTTTTTAGAGACTATATATATATTCTATTAGGTCTCTGTAAAGAAATCTTAATGCTTGTTTATAATAATAAAGCCGCGGGGCATTAAGGAGTTAGTAAAACACTCTATTAAATTACTAACTAATACTACTAGCTATATATAAGAAAAGATATTAAAGAACATATTTACACTTGTTTTAATTATTAAGTATTAAAGCTAAGGTAGTATTAACCTTATAGCAAACTCGCTACGCTCCCTATACTAGACTAACCCTTCTAAGAGCTATTAATAGACTTTATCACAAGACTTCTACTAGTAAAGGGATTAGGATCTAAGATATATAACGCTATTCTTATAATAGTTAACTAATTTATAAAGTATGCTATTTACATGCTAACATTAAAGCGATTAAGTAGTAATAGTTTAGCTATGCTTTTTATTAATTTAGTCTTTAAAGATTATAGTATCCTAGAAGGCATTATAACTAACCGCAGAATAACTTTTACAAGCTCTTTCTAGCAAACCTTCTGCTATAACATTGCGACTAAGCGTTAACTAAGCACTATATTCTATTCTTAAACAAACAGTTAGACTAAATAAATAAACTAATTACTTAAGCATTATCTATAAGCCTTTGCTAGCGCTAAACAGACTAATTAGGTTAACCTTTTACTAATAGCGTAATTTATATATAATATAAGCTACTATAGCTCTCTCCGCGAATCCCCTGCTAAGGCGCTTTAAGGTTTTACACCTAGAGGCCTGTTATATATAAAGAGAATAACTACTATAATAAATAAACAAGCTAAGTTATATAAAGCAAAGCTATAATACAAACATAAAGAGACACAGAAGCTCCTATAATATATACAAGCTATATAAGCTAAGTATTATAATTAAAAAAGAACACTAATAAAATTTAATATAGGAGACTATATTCTTTTGTTTATAAGAAATATTAATCTACAGTAACTAAGCAAGAAGCTTATAGCAAAGTACCTAAGACCCTATAAAATCATTAAGTTAATTAGAAATTATAGGTTAGCTTACTATATAAAGCTCCTAAAAGGCATAAGACTTTATAATATCTTTTATATTTTAAACTTAGAATTATATAAAAGAGATCTAAAAAGCATACTAAAAGTAATATAGTAAGTACCTCTCCTTATAGGAGAAGATCCTTTGTATATTATAAAAGGAATTATTACCTATAAGCATTAGGGAAACTAACAAAAGTACCTTATTAAATAAGAAGGGTATAATAACTTAGAGAATATATAAATACATTACTATAACTTCACAGATCTATAAGTCCCTTAGGAATATAATTAAAGAATTCTTTAAGAGAAAGCTAGTATATAGTAATAAGATTAAGAAATAAGGGGGAAGAAGGTTTATAGGAATTAGAAGTAGGGAAATAATAATATTATAGGTATTATAAAGGATATATATAGATTAGAAGCATTAGAAATTTTTAAGATTAGTTTATAATATTTAAATTAGGCAATACAAAGGGAACCTTCTATAACTAAGACAGTTATAAGCGGAGAGGGTTACCCTGTTAGGACTAGAAAGCCACGAGGTTGCCTTAGGCTAATAGGATCTATTTGCACAAGCAAGCCTCTGTTAGGTTCGCGTTATATAATAAGGTTATTCGCCGCGTATAAGCGCTAGACTTGTGGCGAGGTATAACCGCTAGACTTATAGTAAGGACCAGAGGCATGTAACACTTGTAATTATATAGGCACAGACCTCTAACTAGATTAGATAGAAGGGGGTAAGAATCAAGACCGTCACCTATTGCTACATACCTTCGAATAAGCCGTGACTTCCTTGATCTCTCACTCTAATATCCCTGACCTATTTATGATAATATAGTTAGTACTAGTAAGATAGCGTTTTTTACTATAACTTATCTGCTTAGCTAAGGCCTCTCTTATATAAAATTCTACTAGTATTCTTTAGTAACAAAACTAGTTTATTAGCCTAGTTTTTTAATATAATGTTCTTTATAACTTCCTTTATATAATTTTTTATTAGTTCCTACACAGAGGGTAACTACTATAAACAACATCACTATCACGCCATACTATATAGCACTCTTGTAAGTCTACTAGAAGGACCTTAAAAACTACTAGGAGACTAGTATTTACTATTTCTTCTTAAAAAACTACTATATTTTTAATAGTATCCTTAAGCAGGGCTAAATAAAGATAATGCTAGTTACAAATACTTTAGACTAGCTAATCTATATTAAATAATTTTAATAGCTAGGCTAACTAAAGGGCATTAACTCTATAAACTCTAACTATATAATTAAGAATATCTATAACCTTATGGCCTTTTGTAGTAAGAATATTATTCTTAAAAAGAAGTATAATAATATACTAAAACTATAGGATATCCTTTCTATAGTAGAAGCCACTACTCTAAAAAAGGGTCCTAATAAAGGTCCTAATAACCTTAACCTAAAGGCTATTAATAGAGGTATCCTATTCTATAGTATCTCCTGCCCTAATAATATCCTATTTATTACAAATGAATTTAGCATAAAGATTACTAATATTAATCCTATTACTATAGTAAGGCTTATAAAGCTTACTAATAAATATAATATATACTATAACTAAGGTATTATACCTATGCTAGAGGAAGACTATATATATATTAATTTTGTTAATAATTAGCAAAACTAGCTTAAGCCCTTTAGAGTCTATAACCTTAGCTATAAAGACTTTAAAAAGTTTAGTAAAATCTTTAATAAAAAGCATAAGGCTAGTAAGGTATCCTACCTTAGTATAGGAGAGAAGGCTTTATACCCCTACCCTAGCTTTATAGTATAGCATAACACTAGAAAGGAACTTAAAGGTTACGTAGTAATTAATATAAGAGTAGTAAATAGTATTACTATTCCTAATATATATCCCCTTCCTAATTAGGGCAATATTATAGGGGATGCCCGCGGAAAAGCTTAGATTACCCTTCTTAATATATCTAGCTTCTTTAACTAGCTCCCTATCTAGAAGGATTACTAGAATAAAATAGCTATTTTATTTAAGCAAAGAATTAAGATATCCTATATTATAATATAGGGATATAAGAACTCGCCTACATACGCCTAGCGTTTTATAAATAGGTTATTCTATAAGCATCGCGCCTTTATCTACGTGTATATTAATAATATTACTATTTTCTCTAACACACTAGAGGAATACCTAGAATACCTTAAAATTATGTTTAAGATCCTTAAATAAAGTCGCCTGCATATTATAGCTAAAAAGTTATTTATTAGGTATCCCTCTATCTAGCTACTAGGATTTATTATAAACACTAATAGAATTATTAATATAAGTAATTATATTAAAGCCTTTAAAAATCTCTAAATACTAACTACGCTTTTAATGCTAGAAACCTTTATTAGTATAGCTAGATTTCTCTAAGTAGGCGTCCTATAGTTTAATATTTATATAAGACCCCTTTAGGATAAGAAGACTATAATTCTCCGCAAACTTTATAAGAAAAATAAGCTCCTAATAGAAGCCTTAAAATAAGCGTAGAAGCATGCGGCTTAGTAAGCAACCTTTATACTAACTAAGCAGAAGATAGCGTCTTTTAAAGCTATTTATAGCCTACTATATATAAAGGTTTTCTTATAGTATTATAACCCTAAATAACCTCTTTTCTTTAAGGTTAATATATATAAGAAAGGTTTCGGCTTATACGCTTTCTAACTTACTACTAACTAGGATAGCAAAAGTATCCTAGGTAAGGATATTAGTAGTAATAAGCTTTACCTAATTCTTTTCCTTTCTAGGCTAACTTTAGTAGTAAAAAGGCAATATAGCTTTACTAAGGCAAAGGTTACTATAATTACCTAGGGAATACAGAAACTATAGAAAATAACTTAGTTAAACTCATAGCTAGTAAATATTATTATAGATTACTTACTAGCAAAGGGAATTATTATATATATATTACTTACTATTATAAACCTTAATAAGGCTAACCTTAAGTTAGTTAAGGTTACAAATTATTTATTATAATTTAAGCTTCGCGTGTTCTACGTCCCTAGCACTTTAAATATAGTCCCTAACGCACTCTCTAAGCTACCTATTAATATTAGCTACTAAGAAGCTATAGACTATAGCTAATTTAATAAACTTAACGCTTGTGTTTACTTTAAAGAGAAGCATGCTATAACTATAATTATAAATAATAAGATAAAAAATTTAATTATAGCAGGGTACGTATATAATGCGAAATTTAGCTAAATTATTAATTTTATTATATTATACTAAGAATATTAGCAGAAAGCTAATAGGAATTAGCTTAAAATCCCCCTTTTTAGGTAGGATCTTAAGGATAATAGGCTGCTTTATTTTTACTTATTAGAAAGCACTTATAGACTTTATATCCTACAAAGCTATATTAAGATAATCCTCTACTTAATATACAATAAATACTATTATTTTAGTATAGAATAAATAGTAAAAGAACTCTTTGTAGTCTGTTTCTTACAGATAAGCAGCTAGATCTAGACCTATATTACATACTATAATATATGTTATAAGAATGCGGTCCTTTGCTCTAAGGCCCTAGGGGAATTACGCTCTTTATAAATAAAGCTAGTTCCCTTTTACACTATTTCCCTATATTTTATTATAAATATACTAGAAGTTAGCTTAACTAATATAATATAGTAAGTTAATAGATTTAATACCTATAACTCCCTTTGCCTAGTTAACTATCTCTTTAGTAAGAAAATAATCCTTATCCCTAGGAATAAGGGGTACTTTACTAATAACTAAGTAGGACTCCTCCTTAAGGGTTTATACATAGCTAACTAGGGATTGCCTAGAGAAATTATTAGTAACTAGGACCTAAAATTTGTATCTAAAATCTAGATTATACTCTTCTATAAACTTAGTATTAAATTCCTTATATTTACTATATATTACCTGCAGATAAATAGAGTAGCTAAACGCAAGAACTAAATAGTAATTATTACTATATAATACTATATAGCTATAAACCTAGACGTCCTATAGATCTTAGTAGTGCTTGTACTATAGTATTACCTTAATAATACTATAGTTACTACTATTAATTACTTACTAAACAAATTAGTACTTAGCTATAAGCTACTTACTATTATAAACCTCCTTACTAATCTAAATAAAGTTATTTTAGACCTAGAGGACACAGACCTTACTATACTCTATAAGCTATATTAGAGAGAAGCTAAGCTTACTATTACTATAGCTATAGCCCTTGCTAAGATTAGATATAACTCTTACTATAAACTAGTAGATATTAATATTAGGGATATAGTTTACCTTAGACTTTACTTTAGATATAAATTACGAAGAAAACTAAAGAAGAAATAGTCTCCTTAGTAAGCTAGACTATATAAAGTCCTTAAGAAAGTATCTTCCCTCTTGTATTAGCTAAAATTCCTACCTAGTTTAAGGGTTTACTTAGTAGTATGAGCTACTTACCTTTAGAAGCTATATTAAGGGATAGACCTCTTTAATAGGGATAAACCCTTGCCTCCTCTAGTTAATCTAATAGGAATAGGTAAGGCAAACTATTAGGAAATTAAAAGAATTATAAGTTATTATATTTGCTTCTTCTGTGTAAGAAACTAAAAGCCTTGTATTAACTTCCTTATTTATTAAAAAGGATATTCTATAAAGGATAATTAGTAGATTCCGGAACCTAAGATATGTATTAATACTAAGGAAATAGTTAACAAATACCTTATAAAACACCTTATTAATTAGAATAAGGAGTATTATAAAAGGAATCTTACAAAGCCCTTTAGCTAACTAACCTATAAGGCTAGCTAGTTACGCCTTACACTATAGAGGCATATACAGGAAGCTTTTACTAGCGGAAAATTATAGTCTTTACGCTATTTCTTATACTCCTAAAAACTTACTTTTAACTTACTTTTTTTACTACCTAGTAAGGGTACTTATATCCCTTTTTCCCCCTTTAGCTCCTACTAATTCCTTCCCTTCTTCTTTTATTATTAATATACTAAATTAACTCTTTTCTTTACCTATATATACTATTATTTTATACTATTTTTTCTAGTGCTAAATTTATACTTTATATGTTTACTACCCCTAACCTAGATAATAAAACCTTTGCTTTTTAAAATATATATCTCCTGTAAGGCACTATACACTTCTTTCTCCTGCCTAATTACCCCTAGCAGTGGCTTACTATATAAATAAAGTTCTAGAAAGCTATTTATAATATAAAACCTAATTTTATTCCTAGAAACTATAAAGAAGTTATCTATAGCCCCTAGCTATATTAAAGCCTCCTACACAAATTTATTTAGTATATTTATAGAGTATAGGAAATAAAGCCTTTTAACTTTATAACTACCTAAGCTTATTTTATAACTAACCCCCTTACTATAGCAGATAATAGTGTTATTATCTACCCCCCTAGTTTTGTAAATAATAAATTCCTTAATATTATTAGGAAGGGACTTAGTAAGTAAGATAATAATAACTCTAACTATGCTAGTAATAAGGCAAATAATAATATTAGCAAGCCTCCTGCTATAGAGAAACCCGCTATTATTAATAGCGTTACTAATAATAGTAATATTACTATTATTAACCCTAAGACTAACGTTAAGACCTATATTAAAGGCACTACTATAACTAGCTATAATAGTAGCAAACCTATTATAGCTAGTAGCTAGCCTAAAACCCCCTAGTATAAGAAGCTTCTACCTTTCTGCTAGCACTAGCGCTATATCTAAGTTACTACTATTAAGGTTACTAGCACCCTTAAGGCATAGAACCTAGCATAGCACTTTGCCTAGTTTAGCTACGTAAATAGTAATTCCTATATTATAGGTATAGCTATAGGAGGAAATAGCACTCTCCTCTTTATAAGCAAACTAGGGGCGTATACTCTTTAGTAATATACTAATGCTAAATACTATAATAAGAAGCCTTAGGGACTCCCTAATATTCTCTATATATATAGCAAGGAGTTTAGTATAGCTAGCGCTATAATTAGCAAAGATAGCTTTACTATTACTAAGGGAGACGCCCTTTATATCCTATATATCTAAGTTATTACTTATTATATTAAAATCTATAAGGTAGTAAAGACCCCTAGAGCTTGTAAAAGGCAGTCTAAAGTGCCTATTATCTAGACTATAAGCGAAAAGCTTAAATCTATAGTATCTATCTTTTATAAGGGAGGCACTTATAGTAACTACTACTAGACCTCCTAGCTCCCTGCCTACAAGGTAATTATTATTAATTATATATACGTAATATATAAAGCGCTAAATAGTATGCTTAAGGGGTACCTTACTTTCCTTTGCTAATTTTCTATAGTAAAGATCTCTAACCCTATAGCTAATAAACTAGCTTATTTTATAGCTCCTTATGCCCTAGCCCCCTAGCTTACAGGCAAATTTATAAATACTACTATGCTACTATATATTATTAAGCTAGAGCATACTATAGAGAAGTTATATACTATAGTAAATAGCCTTAAAACTATTACTACTACTTACTTTATAGCTATCTATAACCTTAGCCTAATTTATAATACTAAAAAAGGCAAGAAAATACTATTAGTAAATAAAAGACTTAATGCTTTTAGATAGGCTATAAACACTAGCACTATTACTATAGACTAGCGCTTTTATAACCTTAAGCTTTATAAATCCTTAACTACTATATACTTAGATAGTATTAGTAAGGATATTACTAGCCTTTACACTAGCATTAACCTCTACTAGAATAATATTATCTGTATGCGCGCGGATGCTAGCAGCTACTAGCATAAAGCTAGCACCCACGCCTAACCTATGTCTATTAGTAATAGCCTTATTTCCTAAAATACTAGCTTTACTATAATTAATATGCCTAAGAGCACTAAAGCTATAAGACCTAGTAATAAAAAGCAAAAGTATAATAATAACTTATTATTACCTACTATGCCCTAGACTACGCTACTAGTTATGCTTTAAAAGCAAACTCCTATAACTCCTAAGGGTAGTAGCCTTAATACTCTCCTTTAATTAGTAGAACCTAACTACAGGCAGTAGTTTCTAGCTATGCTAGGCAGGATATCTTACGTTATAATAGCTTGTTTTTTCCTTCTTGTTTTTTCTTTTAAAATTTTTTTTTTCCGCTATAGGAAGCCTAACTAATTTTACTATATTACGCAACCCTTTCTAACATACGTATTTTTGTTTATATTATTTTCTACTTTACTTGCTAAAGACTACTAGATTATTTTGCTATTTTACTAGATATAGCTTCTTTTAAAATAAATATACACTTAATAGGGAATAGAGGTTATAGGCATAGGACTATATACTTTGGTAGTTTAAGCATAGGTTATCTTAGCAGGATTTTCCTTTTAAAAATACATAATCTCACGTAAATATAATTGCTTTACGCAAACCGTAAAGTTATGTCTTCCTTCCTGTAAGGTAATAAGAACCTTATAATATAACTAATAAACTATAGGAAGCTACCTAATAAGTAAGGAAAACTAAAAACTTACTTTTCTCTTACTTTAATAACGCTACTACTGCCTAACTAGTCTGCTAACCCTTTGTCTATAGGCCTTGTTTTCTCTTCTATTAATAACACCCTTAAGCATTACTATTAGCCTTATTAAGACTTAATAACACAAATATTATATAAGGAATCTCGCCGCGGACCTTATAATAGTGCTTATAACTCCTAATAATCTTAAAAATCCTAATAAAACCGCAAGAAGCTATAGAACTATCCTAGCTAGGCAAACCGTGGAATACAGGGCATTAATAGCTATAGTATGTAATATAACTTTTAATCTCCTATAAGAGCATAGTAACGCTAACCTTATTACCTATAGCAGTGGTTTAGAGAAATTAGAAGTAAGGAAGTAGTAATATTATAGGTATTATAAAGAGTATATGCAAATTAAAAGTATTAAAAATTTTTAGGATTATTTTATAATATTTAAATTAGGTAATATAAAGGGAACCTTCTATAACTAAGACAGTCACAAGCAGAGAGGGTTACCCTATTAGGACTAGAAAGCTATAAGGTTGCCTTAGGCTAATAGGATTTATTTGCACAAGTAAGCCTTAGTCAGACTCGCGTTATATAATAAGGTTATTCGCCGCGTATAACCGCTAGACTTATAGCAAGGCTAATAGGATTTATTTGCATAAGCAAGCCTTAGTTAGACTCGCGTTATATAATAAGGTTATTCGCTGCGTATAACTACTAGACTTGTGGCAAGGACCTAGAGGCATGTAATACTTGTAATTATATAGGCATAGACCTCTAACTAGATTAGATAGAAGGGGCAAGAATTAAGACTGTTACCTATTGCTACATACCTTCGAATAAGCCGTGACTTCCTTAATCTCTTACTCTAATATCCCTGACCTATTCATAACACCTAGCTATTATACTTACTATACTTCTTAATACTTATTATTAGATTAAGTATTACCTAAAACTATACTAAAAAAGTCTTATAATAGTCTTAGAAAAACTAAGGAAAATACTTTTAAACCTATAAAAAGTAAGGGTATAATACTTTATTACCCTCTTAAATATTATTAAAAAGTAATAAAAGTAGTAATAATAGTATAGCTTACTAGTACTATTAAGAAAAAAAAGACCTTACTACAAATGTAAATAAAAAACTATACTAAAAGGTTAATAAAATATACCCTTAGTATACTAAAGAAGGTAGTAAAGGTACTATAGTACTATAGTAGGATTATATTACTTTTATAACTAAATATATTAGCTACTTTTAATATTATTTACTAATACTAGCTACTTTATATTATATTATAATAAGGTATTTTTAACTAAATAATAGTATAAACCTAGGGGTTTATTATAAATAAAATAGTAACTTTTTTATTTAAAAACTAACTATTTCATATATACCTAGTTAGGGCTAGGGTTTCCTAAGGCTTTTTTATTTTCTTAATTCTATTCTTTCTTTATATTATACCCTTATATAATAAGCTTATATATATAAAGTTTATACTTACCCTAGGATTCTTAAATAATATAAATATTATTATATATAAAAGAATTATAAAGAAAAACTAGGCATAAATACTAATCTTACTTAATAGCCTTATACTAATAATAAGTTAATATAGCAGTGCTTTTATAGCTAAACTTTACTCCCTTAGTTAGTATTTTATATAGTATAAAGCTAATATTATAAAACTTTTAAAAGTACCTATATATAATAAATTAAGCTAAGTATAGTAAGGGAATGCCTTTATTTTATACATTAAGTAGCTTATTTAAAGCTTAGAGAATACTTATAGCTCTTAAGCTTAAAATTTAGGGAATATTTCTAACTTTTTAAATAATAAAATAAGAAAAGACTAAGAGAATACTTATAGCCCTTTAGGTTATAGTAAAGAAGCTATTTCTAACCCTTTAGTTAGAAGCTTAGGGAATACTTATAGCCCTTTAGGTTAGTTAATTAATAAAAATAAAACATTTTTTTTTAAAGATTATATATATATATTTTATTAGGCTTTTATAAAGAGATTTTAATACTTATTTATAATAATAAAGCTATAAGGTATTAAGGAGTTAGTAAAACGCTTTATTAAATTACTAACTAATACTACTAGCTATATATAAAAAAAATATTAAAGAGTATATTTATACTTATTTTAATTATTAAGTATTAAAGCTAATATTATATTAACCTTATAGTAAACTTACTATACTTCTTATACTAAACTAACCTTTTTAAAAACTATTAATAAACTTTATTATAAGGCTTCCCCTAGTGTTACGTGCTGGAATGAGTCTTATAGGGCTTCTTAACGCCGCAATCGTCAACGCTGATGGTTGCGGTGGACCTTTTAACCTAATAGTTAAGAGCGTTACAGGCCGCTAATTCCGTAATAACTAGTAGCAATTACGCGTGTTTAAGTCCTTACTATGTAAGGTTTTTTCGGATTAGCAAGGGTCCCTGCAAAGCTAGCTAGGACTAGATAAATATTAGTAACCCTACTTATAGGGGTGTGCTAACTAATTAGGTTTCATGGCCCTAGTTAGTTTTATAGGGGTTTAAGTTCCCCTACTTTATTTGTTCCTAGTCCGAAGGATCTGCCTTTAATTAGGCCTCTCAGCCTAATTAGGCTAGCAGGGACTACTAGATTATAATTCTATCCCTAGCACCTTTTACGTGCTAGAATAAGTCTTATAGGGCTTCTTAACGCCGCAATTGTTAACGCTAATAGTTGCGGTGGACCTTTTGACCTAACGGTTAAGAGCGTTACAGGCCGCTAATTCCGTAACACCTAGTAAAGAAATTAGAATCTAAGATATATAATACTATTTTTATTATAATAAACTAATTTATAAAGTATACTATATATATATTAATATTAAAGTAATTAAAGAGTAATAATTTAGCTATGCTTTTTATTAATTTAGTATTTAAAAACTATAGTATTTTAAAAAGTATTATATTTAATTATAAATTAATATTTCTAAGCTTTTTTAGTACACCTTTTATTATAATATTATAACTAAGTAGTAATTAAGTACTATATTTTACTCTTAAACTAATAATTAAATTAAATAAATAAACTAATTACTTAAGTATTATTTATATGCCTTTAGTAATGCTAAATAAACTAATAAAGTTAACCTTTTACTAATAGTATAATTTATATATAATATAAGCTACTATAGCTTTTTTTATAAATCCCTTACTAAAGTACTTTAAGGTTTTATACCTAAAGGCTCATTATATATAAAAAGAATAGCTATCATAATAAATAAATAAGCTAAGTTATATAAAGTAAAGCTATAATATAAATATAAAGTAATATAAAGGTTTTTATAAAATATATAAGCTATATAAGCTAAGTATTATAATTAAAAAAAAATTCTAATAAAATTTAATATAAAAAACTATATTCTTTTATTTATAAAAAAATATTAATTTATAAAAACTAAGTAAAAAGCTTATAATAAAGTACTTAAAGCCTTATAAAATTACTTAATTAATTAGAAATTATAAGTTAGCTTACTAAATAAAGCTTTTATAAGCTATAAGACTTTATAATATTTTCTATATCTTAAACCTAGAATTATATAAAAAAAGTCTAAAGAGTATACTAAAAGTAATATAATAAGGATTTTTTTTTATAAAAGAAAATTCTTTATATATTATAAAAGAAATTATTACCTATAAGTACTAAGAAAATAAATAAAAATACTTTATTAAATAAGAAAGCTATAATAACTTAAAGAATATATAAATATATTATTATAACTTTATAAATTTATAAGTCCCTTTAGAATATAATTAAAGAGTTATTTAAAAAAAACTATAGTATAATAATAAGATTAATAAATAAAAAAAAATAAAAGGTTTAAAAAAATTAAAATTTAATAATAAATAAAAAGTAGTCATATTATTAATATTATAAAGAGTATATATAAATTAGAAGTATTAAAAATTTTTAGATTTTTTATAATAATTAAATTAAAGGAAATAAAGTTAAACTTTTATAACTAAAATAGTTATAAGTAAAAACAGTTACTTTATTAGAACTAGAAGGCTATAAGGTTACCTTAGGCTAATGAGGTTTATTTATATAAGTAAGCTTTTATTAAACTTATATTATATAATAAGGTTATTTACTATATATAATTATTAGACTTATAGCAAAGACCTAAAGATATATAATGCTTATAATTATATAAGTATAAACCCTTTACTAGATTAAATAAAAGGAGGCAAGAATTAAGACTATTACCTATTGCTATATACCTTTAAACAAGCCGTGACTTACTTAATCTTTCACTCTAATATCCCTAACCTACTTATAACAGGTTTTTAGTATATTTTTTTAATATTTTATAAAAGATTATAATTATATTACTACTTTAAAAGTACTATACTATTATTACTGCCTTAGCACTAAAGGCTTAGTTAGTTATTATAACTATTTTATCTAGGAATTATCTAAATAGTACTTTAGCTATATTTTTAATAATAACTTCTTAGTAAACCCTTAGGGAAACTAATATAATAATAGTTTAGTTTATTAGTTTAGTATTAATACTTATAATTAGTATTTTATTAGTAGTAATAAAAGCCTATATTAGGGCTACCTTATAAGTATTATTAATAGCTTTCTTAACTACTTTTTTAACTATTTTCTTAAGGTTTTTTCTAGTAAAGTTAAAAAGGGTATTACCTAAGGTAGCTATATATTTAGTATATATTTTTACTATATAAATAGCCTAAAAAACTACTTTTTATATACCTTTTAGTAATATTATTAAAATAAAGTTAGTAATTTTTTTATATTTCTTTTCTAAATAATTTAGAATTATATTTTATATAAGTATGAATATAGTATTACTTTAGGTTTTTATTATATAATCTCTTTTACTTATATTAAAGTAATAGTAGCTTTAGGTAAGCTTATAATTTCTATTATTAATATTTATAAGTATTTTATTTACTATTATACTTATATTTTAGTTATAATATACTATTAAAAAGTAGGGTAAATAAATATAATAATTTTAATTTTAGTATTGTTTTTTGTTTTAAAGGCGGTTTTGCGTTAGTATAATAATGCGGGCGAAATTGCGGAAAGTCTTTTTAGAAAATAGCCTTACATTATAAAGATATTATTTTTTATAAAAAAAAAGATTTTCTTATATTATAAAAACCTAAAGGTATAATAATAAATTACTTACTTCCTTAAGGTAATAATAAAATATACTTATAATAAAAGCTAGCTTTAAAATATAAATATTAATAAAATCATAGCTAATTATATAATAAAGAAAGTAATAAAAGCTTAATAAGCTAAGGGATAAGCTTACTTAGTATTTAAAAAAGCTTTTTATAAGGCAGTAATAACTAAGCTAATAATATAATAAAAAATAATATAATAATAAGTAAAGGAAAATAAAAAATAAGCTTATAAGGTATTTAAAATAATTTAATAGTAAGAAAAGGTAGTAATAGCTAAAGTAATAATATAATATTAAGTAAAAAAAAAGTAGTATATAACTTTAAGATATAAAAGTATATTATTATTATTATTATTATAGTACACTAGTTAGCTCCCTAGGTGGCTAATATCTAGAACTTCTACTACTAATCCACATAAGAAAAACCCTAGTGTAAGGAGGAAAACCTATATACACTTATTAGGCTATACGTAGACTTTATTAGGTCTGCTAAGGTTCTAATTATAAAAAAGGGTACGCTGCCTACTAGCTAAGTCCTAGTAGTAGTTACTAAAAGTATATATAAAAGGTAAAATTACCCTAAAAAAGGTTTAGGTCTAGGTTTATAAGGGACTTATAATTAGTCATTACCTACTTAGGTAATAATAAGTATTAGTAGCTTAGCCTTATAGTATTACTAAGTACTAGTAAAGGTAAATAAACAAGAAAGTAAGGCAAGTAAATAAAAAATTAGGGGTATATCTAGAAAAATTAGTATAACTAGAAGGTTTTAGTAGGGTTTAGTAGTAGCTAAGTAAAGGGTCTAGTCTAAGGCTTATAAATAGCCTTATATAATTAGTAAATTATTATTAATTTCCTCTTTAGGTTAGAGTAAGTAATCTAGCAAGTAATTAAGTAATCTAGCTAATCTAGCTAGTCCCCCCCTTTAGGTATAAGAGGGGAAGGTTCCCCTACTATTTTTAACCCCTTTTCTCTCCTTATTAATATTAGTAGTTTTTTAGTAAGTTAAAAACCCCTTTAGCCCTAGTCTAGCCCCTTGCCTCTTTTATATTACTTCCTTCTAAATTTATTATATAAATATACTAAAAATTAATCTAATACTTATATAAAGGGTAAGTTTTATTAAGTTATAATTCCTTACCTCCCCTAATACTAACCCTACCTTAGTATAGGCTAGATAATAAGTGTTTATATCTTTTGTATTTCTATTATTATAAAGATCCTAATACTTAGTATTATATATAGCTAAGTAAGTATTCTAATATTATCCCCTATAGGTTTAGCGCTAATTTATTTAGAACCTAGTAGCTCCTGCTATAAATATACTTATAGTAATAAAAAATATTATTAAGTAAGTATTTTCTTTATCTTTATAACTTATCTTAAGTAATACCTAACTAGACTAGTTAAAGCAAAATATTATATATAATATTATAGTTACTAAGCTACTAAAGTTAAGAAAGTAGCTAAAGAATAATCTAGCTCTTAATATAAGTCCCTTGTATTACTAAAACTAACTTTATTTAAGTCTTATATTATTTACTAATTTTATATATAGTAAGCATATTATAATACCTTATAAAATAAGGCTATATAAGTAATTAATTAAGAGAGTACTATAGCCTTAGCTACCCTAGTCTTACTTCCCTTTATAAGTAACTTAGCTTAGTACTAAGAGAAAATAGCCTTATATTATAAGAATATTACCCTTTATAAGAAGGATATTTTCTTATATTATAAAAACCTAGTAGTATAGTAATAAATTACTAACTTACTTAAGGTAGTAATAATATTTACTTATAATAAGGGCTAGTACTAAGATATAAATATTAATAAAGTAATAGCTAAATATAAAGTAAGGAGAGTAATAAAGGTCTAGTAGGCTAAGGGGTAGTCTTACTTAATATTTAATATAGCTATTTATAAGGTAATAGTAGCTAAACTAAAGGTATAGTAAAAAGTAGTATAGTAATAAGTAAAAAAGAATAAAAGGTAAGCCTATAATAAGTCTAAGGTAATCTAATACTAGGAAGAGGTAGCTATAATAATAATAGCTAAAGTAGTAGTATAGTAAGTAAATATAAAAGTAAAGCATAACTCTAAGGCATAGAAATATATAAAGTGCCTTGCTTTTATTAAGCAAACTATTCTAATATAAAGTATATCTAGCAGGTAGGTAGGGGGGGACTAGGATAAGTCTAAGCCTAGGACCCCCCCTTTAGTAAAGTATTCTTATAAGCACTTACCTAAAAGTAGCTAGGGCAGGAAAGGTTAGGGTAAGGAGTAGGGTAGGGGGTAGGGATAGGGTAAGGTATAGAGCTAGGGTTAAGGGCAGGGCTAGGGCTAATTTTATTTATTTATAAAGTTTCTTTTTTATTATTTTAGGTTTATTTTACTATATATAAGTAAATTAGTTTAGGTCTTTCTTATCCCTTCCTTTCCTAAGGCTTATTTACTAAGGTCCTAGTGTAAGCGTTATCCCTAAGTTATATAATTATAATATAAAAGTAGTTATTTTCCTAGTTTATCTTAGCCCCTACTAGCCCTTAGCTAGAGCCCTCTACCTTTATAGCCTTTGCCTTTTCTTAGTCCTTATATAAATATACTACTAAGGTAAATTATCCTAGCTATCTTATTTATATAAGCTAATAGGCTATAATAGGGGTAGTATAGTAATTATTAAGAGTAGTAATTACTTTATATTAATCCTAAAGAAAACTAAAATTTAAATAAATAAGCTAAAGCTTAGTAAATTATAAGCATTTTATAATAATATAGTAATATATTTCTAAGGCATTCCTATAGGAGTAAAGTAAGGAATCTGCCTTTAGTATATATCTTTTATATAAAAAGGCTTATAACTCTATTTTTTTTATATATATTTAGATAAGGGCAGTAGACTTATGCTTTTATATTACTTTATAAAAAAGTACTACCTTATATATAAAGTAAAAGCTTAGGCTATATTTTATTACTATAAGGGCATATTATAGCTAGCGCTTTTAAGTACTATTTTTATTATAATATTATTTATTTTTTAGTCTTACTTAAGTTTCTTCTTAGCTAATAAGTTATTAGGGGTAAGGGAGGGCCTTCCTAGTAGTGCTATATAAGCTAGTAAGGGGTGTTTAAGCTATTTATAAGTCCTCTAGTTATAAAGTAAGGTTATTATTACTATATATATACTATATATTCTCTTTACTATTTTACTAAATTCTAATTATTAATAGTATTTCTAGTAATAAAAGTTTAAATAAAAGTCTAAAGAAAAAATAGCTACTTTAGTCTTAAGTAGTAAGAGTAGTATAGCTTTATAAGCCCTAGTAATAATTTAAAGGTATTTATTTTGCTTAACTATAAATACCTTTACTATACTTTTTATAACCTTACTATATCTAGCCTAGGTATAGTAGGATCCTATACTATAAGTAATTATACTTTTAATAACCTAGGTATAAAGTAGTCTTGCCTTATAAAGGCTATAGTCTTATATAAATACTATAAGTAATATAAAAGTAAGCTATTACTACTTTAGCTTAGTTATAGT
This sequence comes from Claviceps citrina, assembly GCA_018360365.1. Lineage (NCBI taxonomy): Eukaryota > Fungi > Ascomycota > Sordariomycetes > Hypocreales > Clavicipitaceae > Claviceps > Claviceps citrina. Next base: position 17,706 of record SRQA01000153.1, read on the forward strand.
CTTAGCTTAGTATACTTTTTAACTTAGCTTTTAGTAAACCTAAACCCCTAGGAATTAAGTAAACTAAACTAGCTATATTATTATAGTCCTAAGTTAGACTAAAGTAGTATTAAGATAGTAATAATATATAAAGTATATTAACTTACTTTTCTAAGAGTAAAACTTAAGGCTAGACTTTTTAAACTATTTTTAATAAACTTTTTATATAGCCTTAAGGTAGGTTTAATTCTCCTTTATAATTCTTTTATATATAATAATATTTATATTATTAAAGAATCCTAAGGTAAGTATTAACTTTATATATACTAACTTATTATAAAAGAGTATAATATAAAGTAAGAATAGGATTAGAGAGATAGGGAAGCCTTAAGAGACCCTAGCTTTAACTAAATACTTATTTAATAATTAGTTTTTAAATAAAAAAGTTACTATTTTATTTATAATAAACCCCTAGGTTTATACTATTATCTAGTTAGGAATGCCTTATTATAGTATAATATAAAGTAGCTTATACTAATAAATAGTATTAAAAGCTACTAATATATTTAGTTATAAAAGTAATATAATATTACTATAGTACTATATTACTCTTACTACTCCCTCTAGTATACTAAGGTTATATTTTATTAACCTCTTAGCTTAGTTTTTTATTTATATTTTAAGCAAGGCCCCTCTCTCTTTAGTAATACTAGTAAGCTATACTATTATTATTACTTTTATTACTTTTCTAATAATATTTAAAAGAGTAATAGGGTACTATACCCCTGCTTTTTATAGGTTTATAAGGGATTTCCCTAGCTTCTTTAGGATTACTATAAAACCTTTCTAATATAGTTCTAGGTAGTATTTAATCTTATAATAAGCATTAAGAAGTATAGTAAGTATAATAGCTAAAGGTTTATTATAGGCCTTAAGGAACCCTACTAGAATCTTATTAATTTTAAGTACTTTTTAGCTAGCTATAAACTAAATAATTTACTAGATTTTCTTTAGGTTAAAGTAGTTATTATTAGGGAATATAGTAGAATTAAGGCAGGCATTTATCTTTAGTAGAATATTATTTAGTTTTATATTAAAGGTTAAGAAAAAGTATTTAGTAAATGCCTTTACTTTTATACTATATATTATTACTTTCTAGGTATTTTTTCCTTTCTTATAAAGAAGTATTAGTACTTATTAGGTATTTAGTAAGAGTTTACTGTTTAACCTAGCTTATCTCTTAAAAGCCTAGAGGCTAGTATAGTTAAAAGAAGCTTTATAAACTATATATTTCTAGGCGCTTTATCTCTCCTTAGCTATAACCTAGGATTATTCCTTTGCTACTTTAGTTATAATTTATAGGTTATAGTTTATATAACTTACCTTCTATTAGCATTAGGCCTAGTAGGTTATAGTAACTATATTCTTAACCCTCCTATTCTATTATAGCTACTAGGCTAGGCTTTTATAAATTTTTTTTAGTACTACTAGGTTTATAATCTTATATAGCTCTTTAGTAATTTACTTAGTATACTAGTTAATATTTTCTAGGTAAGTAAGGGGGATTTATATAGTTACTATATAAAACGTATACTTAGCCTTTATTATTATAAGCTTCTTATCTAGTATTTTCTAAGTATATATTACCTTTTAGTTATATAAGGAGTTTATACTAATATAAATATATATAAGCTATAGTAAATAATTAGAATTACTAAGGTTCTCTCCTCCTATAAATTTAGTTTTAATATTATAAAACACCTAGGCTAGGTTAATAATACTATTATATCTTCTTTTAGCTTACTATATTACCTTACTATAAGGTATAATAAGCCCTAGCTTTTACTATACTACTAGGTTTAGTAAGGTTTTACTACCTAGTAAGTTCTAGTTATATTTATTTTATAAAAGGTAGTATAGGTTAAAGTCTCTTATAATTATATTATAAGGCCCTAGGGGGGTTACTATAAGTTTCTTAATTAAGGTATTTTATTTCCTTTTATAGCCTAGGGAATAAATAGTATAAATATTTATACTATTAATTATAACTAAGCACTAATTTTTACTAAACCTAGCTACCTAAGCCTTAGGGCTATAATACTTATATATATAAATAGCTACCTTACTCTTATATATTACTAGCTAGTAATATCCTAAGCTAAAGCATAGGGGTAGCTTACTTACTTTTATAAACTCTTATATTACTATTATATTAGTATTAGTATAGTAGCCTAGTACTACCTAAATAAGTCTAGTATTTTCCCTTATATTCTAATATATAACTTATATTATATAAATTAAACTAAATCTTAGGTGCTTAGTATATTTAAAGCTATTATAAGGGCACTAGGCTAGCTAAAGAAGCTCTTAATATTACCCTAGGTAGCTTTATTTAGGGAAGGCAAGGCCTATAGCTTAGATAGTTTGCCCCTATAGCTAGCTACCTTTTTTTATAATAATTCTTCTTTAGTAAGAAAGCTACTAGCCTTTCTTATATATCCCTTACTAGGTAATAGTCTAGTACTTATTAGTAAGTAAAACTTAATTAATAATAGCTTAGTAAAAGTAAGGGGTTTAAATATATAAAAAGCCCTTACTTTATCCTATGCTTTATTTATAATAAGTAGCTATAAAACTATACTAAGTATAGTTTCTTAAAGTTAATATATCTAGCTTTAGTCTTATCCCTTTTAGCTAGGTAGTTATCTTTTATTAAGTAGCTAGCGCCTATATAATAGCTATATTAAGGAACTACTTTATAATATACTATAATATACCTAAACTTATAGTACTTAAAGTATTAATAAGGGTTTAGCGCCTTATTATAAGGTTTAGTATTAAAGATCTCTGCCCTATAAACTACCCTAAAGTAGTATAGGTAGTTTACTATCTTAACTTTATTAATTTTAATAATAAGAAGCGCTTTTATTATAATACTATAGGGTTTTTATATTATAACCTTAATAAAGCTAGGGCTATTTACTTTCTTAAGCTAAGTAAGAAAACCTTTATAAGATTAATTCTTTACTATAAGAAATCCTTTAATAATAATACTAAAGATATAATAGCTTAGCATTACTTCCTTACTAAAAGCATTCTTTACTTAGGTTAGGTTTTTAGTCTATTTCTTTAAAGTCTTATAAAATATTATAATTATATTACTACTTTAAAGGCATTAGGCTACTACTACTACCTTAGCACTAAAGGCCTAGTTAGTTATTATAACTATTTTATTTAGGAATTATTTAGCTAATACTTTAGCTATATTCTTAATAATAACTTTTTAGTATATTTTAGGGGGACTAGTATAGTAGTAGTTTAGTTTACTAGTTTAGTAGTAGTATTTATAATTAGTGCCTTATTAGTAGTAATAAAAGCTTATATTAGGGCTGCCTTAGGGGCATTACTAATAGCTTTCTTAACTATTCTTTTAATTATTTCCTTAAGGTCCTTTTTAGTAAGGCTAGAGAGGGTATTACCTAAAATAGCTATATATCTAGTGTATATCTTTACTATATTAATAGCTTAAAGGACTACCTTTTATATACTTTCTAGTAATACTATTAGGATAAGGTTAGTAATTTTCTTATATTTTTCCTTTAGATAATTTAGAATTATATCCTATATAAGTACTAGTATAGTATTACTCTAGGTTCCTATTATATACCCCCCTTTACTTATTAAAAAGTAGTAGTAGCTTTAGGTAAGCTTATAATTTCTACTATTAATATTTATTAGTATTTTATCTACTACTATGCCTACGCTTTAGTTATAATACGCTATTAAAGGGTAGGGTAAATAAATATAATAATTTTAAATCTAGTATTCTTTTTTATTTTAGAGGCGGTTTTATATTAGTATAGCAGTGCGGGCGAAATCGCGAAACGTTTATATAAAAGTATATAAAGTACTTTACTTTTATTAGGTAATATATTTTATAATAGTATATATTTAAGTAATAAGTAAGGGAGAAAAGAAATAAGTTTAAAATATTAAAAACTTTAAGCTCTTTAGTAAAGTACTTTTATAAGTACTTACCTAAGAGTAATAATAGTAAGAGAGGTTAGGGTTAGGGGTAAGGTTAGGGCTAATTTCCTTAATTTATAGAAATTTTTCTTTTTTCTTTTTATTTTTTATTATTTAGGTTTTTTTATGATATATAAGTTAATTAGTTTAGGTCTTACTTATTTCTTTTTTTTTAAGACTTAATTACTTAAGTTTTAATATAAGTATGATTTTTAAATTATATAATTATAAAGTAAGCTTAATTATTTCCCTAGTTTATTATAGCTTTTACTAGCTTTAGGCTAAAGCTATTTACTTTTATAGCCTTTTTTTTATTTTAGTTTTTATATAAATATATTACTAAAGTAAATTATTTTAATTATTTTATTTATATAAGCTAATAAGCTATAGTAAAGGTAAAGTAATAATTATAAAAAATAATAGTTACTTTATATTAGTTTTTAAAAAAACTAAAATTTAAATAAATAAGTTAAAGATTAATAAACTATAAGTAGTTTATAATAATATAATAATATATTTTTAAGGCACTTTTATAAAAGTAAAATAAAGAGTTCATTTTTAATATATATTTCTTATATAAAAAAGCTTATAGCTTTATTTTTTATATATATATTTAAATAAAAGTAATAAACTTATATTTTTATATTACCTTATAAAAAAATACTACTTTATATATAAAGTAAAAGCTTAAGTTATATTTTATTATTATAAAAGGATATTATAGCTAGTACTCTTAAGTATTATTTTTATTATAATATTATTTATATTTTTAGTTTTACTTAAGTTTTTTTTTAGCTAATAAGTTATTAAAAATAAAAAAAAGCTTTTTTAATAATATTATATAAACTAGTAAAAAATAACTAGGTTATTTATAATTTCTTTAGTTATATAATAAAGTTATTATTATTATATATATACTATATATTTTCTTTATTATTTTATTAAATTTTAGTTATTTTTAATATTTTTAATAATAAAAGTTTAAATAAAAGTTTAAAAAAAATTAATAGCTTTAGTTTTAAGTAATAAGAAAAATATAGCTTTATAAGTATTAGGAATAATTTAAAGATATTTATTTTATTTAATTATAAATACTTTTACTATACTTTAAATAACCTTATTATACCTAGCTTAAATATAATAAGATTTTATATTATAAGTAATTATACTTTTAATAACTTAAGTATAATATAACTTTATTTTATAAAAGCTATAGCTTTATATAAATACTATAAGTAATATTAAAGTAAGTTATTATTACTTTAGCTTAGTTATAATTTTAGCTTAATATATTTTTTAATATAACTTTTAATAAATCTAAATACTTAAAAATTAAATAAACTAAACTAATTATATTATTATAATATTAAGTTAAACTAAAGTAATATTAAGATAATAATAATATATAAAGTATATTAACTTATTTTTTTAAAAGTAAAACTTAAAGCTAGACTTTTTAAATTATTTTTAATAAACTTTTTATATAAATTTAAGATAAGTTTAGTTTTTTTTATAATTATTTTATATATAATAATATTTATATTATTTAAGAATTCTAAAATAAGTACAAACTTTATATATACTAGCTTATTATATAAAAGTATAATATAATATAAAAATAAAATTAGAAAAATAAAAAAGCTTTAAAAAACCTTAGCCTTAACTAAATATATATTAAATAATTAGTTTTTAAATAGAAAAGTTATTATTTTATTTATAATAAACCCTTAGGTTTATATTATTATTTAATTAAAAATACTTTATTATAATATAATATAAAGTAACTAATACTAGTAAATAATATTAAAGCCTATTAATATATTTAGTTATAAAAGTAATATAGTTTTATTATAATATTATATTACTTTTATAACTTCTTTTAGTATACTAAGAGTATATTTTATTAACCTTTTAGCATAGGTTTTTATTTATATTTTAAATAAAGCCTTTTTTTTTAATAATACTTATAAGCTATATTATTATTATTATTTTTATTACTTTTTTAATAATATTTAAATGGGTAATAAAATACTATACCTTTACTTTTTTTAGGTTTATAACGGTTTTTTTTAGCTTTTTTAAAACTATTATAAAACTTTTTTAATATAATTTTAAGTGTCGGAATTATTGCACACATTACAGGTTAACCCTGGCAGCCTTGCTTAGCGCATGACTCCGCCTAGCTAACTAAGGCTACATGTATTATAATTAGCTATATACAAACCACTATATAAATATAGGGCCACGCAGAGTTTAATATATATAAAAGGAGGTATATAATAGGTCCCTTAGCTAGCTTCCTCTTAGACTATAAGACTAAATAAAACCCTTTTATATATATACCCCTTTTACTTATAGTTATATATAACCTATAGGTATTTTTTACCTATACTTATCTAATACTAATGAGTAGTTAAAAGACTATAAATTAGTAAAGATTACTATAAAAAAAGCAGAATATTTACCTTAGTAAGTATTTTATACTAAGGAGGAAAGTAATATTCCTTTAAATATAGCTTAGCCTTAATAATTTAAAAACAAGTCCTTAATTTACTAATTAAATCTTATAATTAGGCTTAATCCCTTAGATTATTATAATTTACTATAATTAGGCTAGAAGATCCCTTATTAGCTATAAAGACCCTAATATTCCTTATAAAGATTTCCTTTACTAATAAGGATATAAAATACTATAACAAGCCCTTAATATAACTTAATTAGCTAAATTACTAATTAATTCCTTAATAAGATAAGAAACCTATTTAATAATACCCCCTTAAAAGATATCCCTAAATTCCCTTAATTTATTAGGCATTACTAATACCTAGTAAATTTAACCTAGTATATTTATAACTATAACTAGGTTAGCCTACGCCTAGCTTTACCCTAAGAGATTACTAAAAGGATTATTTACTTTATATATAATACTATACTTAATAATAAACATAATATTACCCTCTAGAATAACTTTAAGGTTAAGCTTTAGTAATAAGCTACTAAGAATTAGCAAAAGACTAAGGCTAGCCTACTATAAACTATCTAAAAGTTCTTTTATAGTAAAGGTATTTATATTCCCCTTAATAAGACCTTTATTACTAAAAGACTTATAGCTTTAGCATAAGAAAGATTAATACTAAAAGACCTTACCCTCCTAAACCCTTTAGCCTCTTAACTTTCTTAAACTATATAATCTTTTATAAATAAAAAAAGCAAAAGCTACCTACCTCCTATAAAGATAACTTAAAGTTACTACTCTTCCCCTATATAAGAAGAGATATAAGAAGCTATATATTCTTTTAAAGAGATCCCCTCTTTGCCCCCTCCTATATAAGAATCTTTATAATCTACCCTAATACCCTCTAATCGCTCTAAAGCATTGCCCCTACCTCTAGAGATACAAAGACCCTTTAAAGGGATATATAACAAAACCGCAAGATTAATTAATTTATTAGTAGTAATTATAAAGAAAATTATAAACCTTTACAAGGTTTACTCTAATAATAATAAGTATAGCAAAGACTTTTATAACTTTTTTTATAATAAATATAGTATATTCCTTACTCTTTATAACTAGCTTAATATCCCTAAAAATGCTTTTTATAAGGCCTTCCTTATAATACTTAAGGGTAATATAGCTAAATATTATAAAGACTATATCTAAGGCCTGGGGATAACCTTTAATAAAATAGTATAATTTATTAGAAAGCGCTTTAAAACCTAGAATATAGGCTAAATTTACTAAACGAACCTTAGGACTATTATACTTTGTAAGGTAATAACTAAGAACCCTAAGAAAAGCATAACTAAGGCTCTTAACCTCTTTACTAACTAAATCCTTAAGACTTATTATAAACTTTAAGGAAGCTATATTAATAATATAAAAATATAAAACACCCTTCTTATTACTATTAATAATATCCTTAAATATAGCTATATGTGATGGTATTGGGCTTTGCCTAATGTGGGGCCGATGCGGGTGCGCATTGGTGGTTATGCGCACCTTACCTTGCGCGTAGGGCTTACGCATAATAATAGGGGGGGTATTTATAGCAAGGGTATAAAGGGGGCATAATAGGGTCTTTATATTACCTTTCCTTCCTTTCTCTTTATATCTTTTAATAGTATTCTAATGCCTATTAGTAGTAGTAATAGGGCTAGTTTATAATATTTAAAAAATATCCTTTAGCCTTATATTTCTTTTAGCTACTAAAACAAATTAATATGCCTTTAAATATAAACATAAATATATAGGCTAATAAACCTACTTCTCTTATAGTAAAAGATATAATAGTAATTCTTAACTATATTAATATAACTCTAACTATATAAGGTAATACCCTTATAGCTATATAATAGTGCCTTAATACTATATAGGAGTAGGAAGACACTACTATAGCCGTGATTTAGGCTATATAGGCCGCTACTAACTATATAATCTAATTTACTACTACTACTACCTTAGCTATATCCCTTCCCTTACCTACTAATATAACCCTCTTTTCTAGGGTAACTAACCTCCCTTTACCTTCTACTATGCTCCTAGTTTACTATAAGCTAATTCTAATAGGCTCTTCTTATAATAATAAATAATCTACCTTTAATGCCTAGCGCTTCTTTATAATATATAAGCTATAAGTAAATTATAACTTTATTAGTTTTATTATAAACTAGTAAATATTTATTTATTAAAACCTCTTATTTTTTATTTAGGCTAAGGTTACCTTATTCTTTAAGAAGGGTAATCTTATTTATTATAACCTAGCTGCCTTTCTAGACTATCTTTCTAAGCTTTACTCTAACTCTTATTACTATAAAATAGCCCTTACTAAACTTAACTAAATAAAGTAGGCTAGTAATAAATCCTTCTTTACTTTCTTTATTTTCTTTAAGTAAAAACTCTCCCTTACTAGTAGTATAAGCTAGGATAATAAGGTTTATCTTGCTAAGCTATGCTATACACTTAATAAGCAAATATATAGTATATATATTAGCTATAGTATCTCCTATAATAGCTATAATACTACTATAAAGTAATACTATACTATTACCCTAAACCTTAAGACCTTTATGCTTAAGAATTACTTCTACACTAGGTATCTAATAAATCCTCTAGCCTAGCATTACTATACTACTAACTATAAGAGGGATATAGCTATATTTAGGGTAAATATTATAAGGACCTAGGGTAAGGGTAAGAAGAAAAAAAAGCTAAAGGCTAAGGATATAGCCTTACCCTTTGCTTAGGCATAAGCTAAGTAAGTAACTAACTAGAAGATAGTATATTACTAGGAGTTTAGTACCTGCTTATACTATAAAGAAATAAGTTATATAGCTTATAACTACTCCCTCCTTCCCCTTTTTTAGCTTAAGATTTATATTTAGTAAGCTATTACTAAGGCTAATAACTATAAGTATAAGAAGGAGAAGGAGGATAAGATAAAAAAGACTAGCTCTTATAGTAAGTCTTATATAAGGGCTTCTAGGCTTTATTATATAGCAGACTCTAGGTTAGAAGGAGGTAGAGTTAATAAAGTATAATAAAATTTATAAATATATAAATTACCTAGCATTTTTTATTCTTATTCTCTTTAACTTATCCTTCTTTATAAATACCTTAATTAACTATAGCTATAAGTGCTATAGTACTATTAGTAAGTCTATTACTTAATAGCTAGGCCTTAAGCTTATTTAGCTGCTTTTAAGGTGCTAGGTAAGGACTACTATTAAGGTTTAATAGCGGGGATAATAAGCACTTAAGAGGGAGTCTAGTATTACTTACCTTGCCTATACTATAATTAATATTAATAGCTAGTAGTTATTTATCTGCCTTTATATAGTCCTAGGCCTTACTTAAAATATAATCTTTAGCCTACTATAAATAAAATATTATAATATTACCCTCTATACTACTTAGTAGGAGCTAATAGTAGGTATAGTAGAAGGCCTTATAGTATAGGAGTCCTTAAGTTACGCCTAAGGCAAGGCTATATAGGGCATAATAGGGTCTGCCTTTATAGCTATAGCTAAGCAGGCTTGCTACCTTTAGGATATAACTATTTAGTTTATAAGCACTAGCTTATATAAGTTAATATTTATTCTTTAGGTTACCACGCTTAAGTTATAGCCTAAGGACCCCTATATAGCCCTACTAGCTAAGCTTTATAACTTTACTAATCTCTTTAATAAGTCTAAGGTAAATACTCTCCTACCTTATTATAGCACCTTAGACTACTATATTTATCTTTATAAGTTTTCTAATAGGTCCCTTCCCTCTCTCCCTTAAGGCTTATTATACTCTATGCCTTAGGACTAGTTACTTAAACTCTAGTAGTAGCTTATAAAGCTCTTAGATAAGAGATAGATTTAAGCTAGCTTTTCTTTAGTAGCTACTTTAGTTTTCTTAGTTAAGAAGGCTAGTAAAGGCTAGTAGTTTTGCGTGGATTATTATGCTCTTAATAAGATTATAAAGTAGGACTACTACCTGTTGCCTCTTATTAAGGAAACCCTTTGCTCTCTAGCCTATATATAATAGTTTACTAAGGTAGATATTTAGGCAGCTTTCTATAAGCTATAAATTACTAAGGGGGACAAGGCTTTTATAGTATTCTAAATATAGTTTAGGCTATTTAAGTAGCTTATCTGCCCCTTTAGCCTAGCAGGTGTGCCTGCTACTTTCTAGTATTATATTAATAATACCCTTAGTAATGCCCTTAGTAACTTTATTATAGTATACTTAGATAATATTTTAGTTTATTTTAGTAGCTTAAGGCGTAACTATTTATAAAAGGTTTGCGTGGTTTTTAGCTGCTTACAGGCAGCGGGCCTTTACCTTAACCTTAATAAGTCTATCTTTACTACCTAATAGGTCTACTACCTTAGGTATATTATTATAGTAGGCAAGAGCATACGCCCTAACCCTACTAAGGTCTAGGCTATTTAGAACTAGGCGGCCCTAATAAAGCTATAGGGTGTACATAGCTTCCTTAGTTTTGTAAATTTTTACTATAACTTTATTTTAAATTTCTCCTAAGTTACTAACCCCCTTTATAATCTTATAAAGAAGGGTATTTCCTTTATTTAGGGGTAGCAGGAGGCCTATGCTTTTAATAAGCTTAAGCGCCTCTTTATCTTAGACCTAATCCTAGCTTAATAGGACCCTAACTAGAATATAATAGTTAAGGCAAACTGCTCTAGTATTACCCTTAGTAGTTGCCTTCTCTAGCTTTAAATAAATAGCATTTAGTACCCTATTACCTACTACTTAGCCTAGCTAACCTCCCCTTAGCAAAACTATATTATTTATAATAAGAAGCTCCTAGTTATTATCTCCTGCCTTAAGGCATAGTTAGCTAAGCTTTATAGTATTTTTAAGCCCTTTACTATTTACACTAATTATAAGAGCTTTAAGTACTTTATAACCCCTAAGATTATAACTAAGCATTAGGCTTACTAGGCTAAGACACTCTTATAGTATTATTACTACTTATAGTACTAACCTATATAGTACTAGTAGTATACTAATATACTCTCCTAATAGGGCTAGGATAAGGTAGGGCTAACCTTATAGTATAGCCGCCTCTTTTAACCTTTATTTATCTAGGCTATTTTTATAAGTAACCTAAACCTTTTTAGCACTAATATAGCACTACCCTTTAGTAACTAAGTCTTTTCCTCTCCCTACCTTTAGGCGCTTTAGGATATAATAGTTACTTATAATATAGTATACTACTACTGCCTTACTACTATCTATAAGAATGTATAGTAATTCCCTATAAAGGCTAAGATAAGGGAGTAGATTATAAACTATAGTGTTAGTGCTTATAGGGTGCTTTAGTTTTATAGCTAGATATAGGTACCTTAATAAAAGCTATTAATAACTACCTTTATTTAGGAGTACTATAAGTTACTAGTAGCAGGCTATCTAAGTTATAACACTACCTTCTAAACCCTTTAGTAATAGTTCTACTAGGCAGGCATGTCCTAGGATATTGCCTGCTATATCTAGAATTATTACTACTATAGTAGCTATAAGAGCTACTAGCAGTAGTAAGGCCTCCTAAAACCCCTCCCTATTCCTAACTACTTCTAGTCCTAGATCTTAGTTAACTTTATAATAGGCCTGCCTATATATATGCTATCTAATCCCTTTTTCCTTATAGTAATTATAGACTGCTTTTCTAAGTTTGTCTAGCTTAAGGCTATAATTAGTATCTTTACTAAGGCATATGTAAAGAGGTTTAAGACATACTAGTAGTAGTTTTATAGGTTCCCTACCTTTATTATTACTAACTATAGCTTAAACTAGCTAAGTAAGTTCTAGACTACCTTATGCTTAATTATTAAGACTAAATAGTTACTTTTTACCTTCTACTACCCCTAGACTAATAGGGGCATAAAGCAGGCTAACTAGGAGGTATAGGCTATCCTATGTTTTTATGTTTTCTTCTTATAGTTTAATTAGCCTAAGCACCTAGTAGCGTGCTAGCTTACGCTTAATAATTAAGCTTCCTTTATTACTAGCTTTAGTCTAAACTAGCTACTTTATAAATATAATATTAATCTAGTCTAGGTTCCTACAGACCTTACTCCTAGCACTACTATAAGCATAGGATAGGCAGCCTAGTTTACTTTATAACTTTAGAAGGCTTCTAAGCTAGCCTAGGCAGCTATTACCTTTACTTAGTAATAATAATAAAATAATATAGCTGCCTCCTATTGCCTTATAAAGTGGTTTTAGGTTAGGGACTAGGTATAGCTTTCCCTTTACTATATTAAAACTAACTGCTTCTCTAAGAAGCTAGACTAGGTAGTAGCTAAGTACTATATTATAGCTATTCCTACACTACTAATAGTTTATTTTAATATACCCTAGGGTATTTACCTTATCTTTTATATTAACCTTATTAAGCATGCTACTACTAATCCGCTCCCTAGCTAGCCCTAGTATAATATATGCCTAGGGCCTATATAAGTATAGAATAATAAGGATAATAAGCTTTATAAGGAATACTAGGTTAAGAAGGTGCTAGTAGCCTATAATACACAGGGCTATAGGTATTATTAGAATATTCTTATTAAATAGGTAGGATACTTAATACTAATATAGGAGCTACTTAAGAACCTAGTAAACACACAGGCCCTAGCGGATTATAAGGTAAAATAGGGTAGTATATAGTATAATAATAGTCCCTAGTAGGTTTTTAAATAGGGTTCTCTTATAAAGCTATATATATTTATTACTTAGGGCCTAACTTACCCTAAATTAGTTTCCTTCCCTCTCTCTCCTACTTACCTTTCTTTCTCCCTTGCCTTAGTAAACCTTATATTAGTTACTAAGTAACTTTAGGGGTAGCTTATTATTATAAGGGTTAGGGGAGGGGGTATTATATTATATTTAGAATAGTGTTATTAAGATTACTTATATATCCCTCTTATCTCTCTTTTAGTAGTATTAATAGCTCTCTAGTATATACCCTTATAGAGTGTATTAGGGGTATTAGGAGGTGTTTAGTAATTCCTTTACTTATAGGCTAGGCCTATAGGATTATTATAGTAGCTATATAATACTTTATAGCATTACTATCTACTTCTCTATAGCCCTTTATATAGCCTTAAAGAATTATATAATATACTACTAATAGCTAGCTATAGCCTAGGCATTTTACTTCCCTTATATAAATAGTATGCTTCTAAGCTAAGTAAAGGGTTAGACTAGTAGCTATATAGCGCCTTAGATAAGGGCACTAGAGGATATAAGAAATAGGTTAGTAGCTATGTTACTAGGTAGTATAAGTATAGCACTCCTTATAATAAGCGTGTTATTAGTAGGTATAGTAGTAGCAAAGGCATTATAAATAGTCTAGATAGTAACTAGGGCGTACTTAGTATAGTAGTATAGGTTAGTAAATTTATTACCTAGGGCATAAAATTTAGGTATTAAGATAGCGGCTATCTAAATCTGCTAGGTCCCCTTATAATACACCTCTAGTATAATAATAGCATAGCCCCTAGCTATAGCTTATATTAGGGCGTATATAGTATGCTTAATATAGGGATTAGCTACTAGTATACGCGTATCCTATACGTATTTCTAGTAGCCTTTTTAGTAGCTCTTATATAACTTCCCGCGGGAACTATGCTTATAGTTTAGTTTACTTAATTAAATAGTAATAAGGATATACTAAATATAAGGCAAGTTAATAGTTATAAGTATAGTATTACCCTCCTTATTAAAGTCTTCTTTTATAATAAACTTGCCTAAGGCCTATACCTAGTGCTAGTGTAAGGGCAGGACATTACCTTATATACTAAGAAGTAGTTATAAGAGCTAATATAGTATGCCTAGGGGAGGCTATAGTAGCTATAAGTATATATAAGTAGCTAGGGCAGGCAGGGGCTACTTACTAATATTCTAGAAGCTATATAGGGGAAATAGCACCTAGGCATAGCCTAGGTAGTATAATAGCAGTAGGTATTATAGTAGTAGTAGGCCTTAGGGCGGCTATAATATAGTAAGTAACTAGGCATAGGATTTAGTAATATAAAGTAGGCTTAGGAATAATAATAAGTTTATAAAAAGGTAATAGGCAATAGACTAAAAACTCTTTATAATAGGGGGGATAAAGGAGGATAGTTAGTAGGACTTTAGGGGCGGATAAGATAAGGTTTTTATACCTCTAATAGGCGTCTAATATAGCGTTATCTAGTTTAGGTGTTACGCGCAAATAATAATAACTATAGGTTCTTATAATACTAGCTAGCTATGCTAGCTATTAATAGCTTGCTTCTTATGCCTAATATAGGCGCCTTACTCTAACTAGGTACTAATATTAGGTAGGTTGCTTAGATATAGTTTAACTACTAGTAACTATTAATAGCCTATATCTTGCTTTTATGCTAGCTATTTAGTATAGTGTGTTATGCTTATACTACGCTTATTATATTTACTATATTACTTATTTACACTGCCTAGTAGGGTTTATAGTTTTATTTAGGTTTATATCCCTTTGTCTTAGTTTGCTTGCCTATCCCTAGACTATTTCCTTAACTTACTAGTCTAGTGCCTATTCTAGCTAGGCTAGCTTACCTCCCCTAGTAGTGTTTACGCTTATCTCCTAGCTACTATAAATATAATAAGAATATTTTATTTATTAATTTACTTGCCTATAGCTTTTTCTTACTAACCTAATGCTTTTATATAGGTAGTGTTTATATAGTATAGCCGCTGCCTAGGGTAGAAGGCTATGTAATAGTATTAGGCTTTGCCTAATATAGGGCTAATATAAGTGTATATTAGTAGTTATGCGCACCTTGCCTTGCGCGTAGGGCTTACGTATAATAATAGGGGGGGTATTTGTAGTAAGGGTATAAAGGGGGCATAACAGGGTCTTTATGTTACCTTTCCTTCCTTTCTCTTTATGTCTTTTGATAGCATTCCGACGCCTATTAGCAGTAGCAATAGGGCCAGTCTATAATAATAGCTTACTTTAACCTTTAAAGTATATAATTTCCTAATAATTATAAAAATAGTAATTTTATAATAATAATGATAAAAGTAAATATATTGAAAAATATTTTAAATAAAAGAAATTAACTCATAGTAATATTATTTAGTTTTTAAAATAATTATAAAGTAAGTAGTATTTTACTTAAAAAAAGCTACTTTTTTAGCTTTTAAAGTTTAATAAAACTTATATAAACCTTTTTATATAAGAAAAAGCTATAAAATATAAGCTTAATTAAAATATAGCCTTTATTAAAAAGCTATTAAATAAATTTTATACTATTTTTAATAAGCTAAAAGTATTAGCTTTGAAAGTTACTAACTTATTTTTTATTAAGAAAAGTACTTATAGTTTAAAGAATTCTAATAACTTTATAGCTTTCTTATATACTTATTACTATAATTTAAATAAAAAAGCTATAAAAGCTATTAATTCGTACACAGGCGAATTAATAAACAAAGGTATAAGAAATAACAAGCAATACGCGCGCAAAAGGAAGTACTAAGATTCTAGTTAATATTATTAATATAGCTTTCTAGCTAGCTAAGTGGGAGGCCTTTAGTGGTTTTCGCAATACGCAAAGTTATAGGTTATATAACTAGCGCACTAGCTACCTATCTAAGGCGAGCTTAGATGCGGCTAATTAGGATGCGCTAGGTCCATATTAACCTAACCCGTTGTGTTAATATTAACACTAGTACTCTTCTCTTTTTATACTAGAAATTAACATAATATAAAGAGCTTCTAATCCCTCCCTACTAAATATATTAAACACTTAGCTAATTAAATCTAATCCCTTAATTAGATTCTTACATAAAGTAATAAAGGAAATAGCAATAGTTATTA
>SRQA01000154.1:0-33770 GCA_018360365.1 Claviceps citrina
CGGCGGCGGCGGCCTCGTCACGGCGGAGGAGACGACGACCCGCGGTCCGCACAACCGCCATGCCCAGCACGGCGCCGGCTGGGGCGACTGCTGTGGCATCAAGGTCCCCAGCAGCATCGCCGCCGCGCAGGAGATGAAGAAGAAGGACAAGGGGGATACCCTTCGTCGGATTCCCTTTGACTGAGCCGCATGTATGTTCAGACTGTGATGGAGGAAAACATCACATCACATTGTATATTGTATTGGAGGAGAAGAAAAAGAAAGAAAAGGTGCAAGGCGGAAGGGGGAAGGGGGAAAGGGTCAAGAAAAGATGCCAAAAAAGGCGCTTTCAAAACGAGCGTCGCCCCTCGTTTCTTTTCTCCCTGCGGCACGTGCCGAGACCGCGGTCGTCGGTCCACGGTCCAGTCCACGGGTCCACATGGCGCCCGTATCGTATCCTCGTATCTCAAACCTAGGTACCTGCGAGGGTTGCAACAACTCAGAGCCAACTTTTTGATTTCGCCATGTTCCCGAATCATGACTACGTGACTGACTGACGCTACCTAGGGTCAAATTGCCTCAATATTGCTTCCAGCCGTGCTGCTACACACCAGGTATGCGGGATGCATCCTGTAACCTGCATCGATCAACGACGAAATTCCAAACACCCTGTTCACTGATCCATGTCACCATGAACAAAGTAGCTCCTCCACCGCGCCAACATGTTTGCGAAGAGCGCGCAAAAAAAAAAAAGAAAAGAAAAGAAAAGAAAAAAGGGTCCCAGCGCGCTTTTCATCGTTATGTCATTGTCCCCATTAAAATCCTGTCCCCAAAATCAAACATGAGCCGCAGGCCACTTCAAAACTTTTGGGTTGGGGTCGGAATAGGCCCGGTGTCGTCTGTTGGGAAGTGGCGAGAAGGAGGTTGACGACTTCTGCTGGCGGCCTGAATATCAATCACCATTTCAACCAGCGCCTCGGCATCTCTGTGGAGTTCTCCGAGCTCTGCCTCACCAAAGGTTCGGCCAAGTTTGTCATTACGACGAGGCTTGCGGTAGGCAGCAAAAACGATTCCTCTGTCGATCCTTTCAGATAACCGAACGCCAGACACAGGACTAGCGCAGCGTGACGAGCCAGACCGTGCGTACTGGCCAGTATGAAAGGCGCAGGCATACCCACGTGCTATATCATGAGGAAGAGCATCTTGATCTCGGTACTCTATCCAGCCATCGGATCGCAGAATGGTGGTATGGACTTCTTCTGAAATCTCGAGAGGACAAGGCACATGGTGCAAACCATGAGCAGCAAGCAGTCGTCCAATCATTGGCCTTTGGGTAGACGTCCTAGGACAGAATGTGTTGGGCCAGA
This sequence comes from Claviceps citrina, assembly GCA_018360365.1. Taxonomy (NCBI): domain Eukaryota; kingdom Fungi; phylum Ascomycota; class Sordariomycetes; order Hypocreales; family Clavicipitaceae; genus Claviceps; species Claviceps citrina. The sequence continues at coordinate 1,347 of SRQA01000154.1, forward strand.
GATTGACCACGTAGACAAGATCAAAGTCGTAGCGCTTGGCGATTCTGGCAGCCTCGAAAGCAGCAGCCGTGGCTGGGCGGCTTGCACGAGGGGGTGTGAGAGTTATGAGACGCGAGGTCAGCGGCTCAGACGATGAAATCCAGAGATCCGAGGCAGGACTCCTGCTTGGGCCGTTCTCCTTCACCGGAGCGAGAATTGGGCTGTCGGGAGCAGACTCAGCAATATCGTCGTCGCTGAGGTTCAGGAACTCACTTAAGTCTGGTTCCCGCAAGGTAGAACTGCAAAAGGAGCGATCTGAATCAGCGATACTTGACTGGCTGTATGTTCTATCCATGGAACGCTGATCGAATGCATGCCCCCCCAGGTGATTCTCAACCAATATTGCTTTTTCCAGACAGTCTGCCGACTTGGCGCCCCTCAAGCGCGCGTCGTAGGTAGATCCGATCTCGGGAGTTTGGTCAGGTGTTGGCAGATTGGCCGAGAGAGAAGACACGGGAGGTCCCTTGGCAGTTGGGCTCGGGGAGTCGGAACCGTTATCCTCCGGGTCTGAAGAAGGAGGCGTGTCCAGTTGGCAAGGTACGGGAATTGACATCTCGAGAGGAGATGGACGGCGGGACCTTGGGAGCTGGGGACTCTGAGTGGATTTCTCCTTGTGAAAGGTTGTCGACAGAGGTGATGCAGGGCCGTTTCGGCTTGGAGGCTTGGGAAATTGAAATTCGCGGAGGACCGAGACCAAGCTTTCTGTCTGGTCATGACTGGGCGATGGCAGTCGCGCCAGCAGTCTGTGCTTGGGTTGCTGATGACTATCCGCACACACAGAGCCAAACTTGAGGCTGTGGTCAAGACGTGGAGCTAGCTGAATGTCTGGAACAGATGGTGATCGATACGTTGCTTGTCTGAGGCGGACTTCCTGGCGAGCAGTCATCCGGGTTGCCTTGGGGCGAATGAAGGACGGCGAAGGGAACTGCTGATCGAGAAATCGCGACGTGGAAGCAGATTGTCCAGTGGGCGAGGGTTCCCTCGAGGCTTTGCGTTTGTAAGTGAATAGCCTCTCGAGGCGTTCCAAGCCAATGGCCATGATGACTGGATTTTTGATGATGTTGGTGCGGGAAATGGCTTTGAACGGTGATGTTTCAGTCGGCCAAGATGATGTCGGTAGTAAAAAAGAAGAAGACAAAAAGCGAACAAGGTGAAGTTGGGGAAGAAGAAAGTAGACAGATGGATGTCCAAACGCGCATGGAGCACTGAAACGAGCGTGTGTGGCTGGTGAATGCAGTGCGTGGGTGAGTCTGTGGTGTAAGCGTGCTTGGGTGATTGCAAAGTGAAGCGAAGTTGAAACCGAGGACTGCGAGGCGGTGCAGGACGAGTTCGGAACTGGTGCGACGAGGTAATCTACCGCGGATAGGGGGGCGTTTTCTTCTTCTTGTGCTTGGGTCGCTGCGTCGCCGATGTCAACCTCTTCTCGTGGTGATGTTGGGGGGAGAAGACGGTCGATGCAGGAAGAAGGGCGCAAAGGCAGGCGCAGTGTGGCAGGCGCAGTGTGGCAGGCGCAGTGTGGCAGGCGCAGTGCAGTTACTCCGGAGGCGAGGTCGCGATGAGGGAAGGAGCTATGGGAGCTATCCGCGTTGCACACCTACCTCGATGAAACCAGGAAACCAGACCTCGCGAGTCACGAACTCACCAGGCACCTCACGACGGCCGGCCTGGGGGCGCCACGGTTTTAAGCAGAAGGAAAGCTTCTGAGAAAGCAAGCCTTGTGGCGGTACCCATACCGTATACCGTACCGTCATGTACGCCACTCATGCACACCACGTTTCCCCAGTATCGTCCAGGCTTGCGAGACCAGCTCCGAGACAGGCACGTCCATGTCATGACATGATGACAGTCAGCAGCAGTCAGGGCCACGGGCGGGGGGAAGGCGGTTGGGCGGGCGGGCGGGAGGAAGAATGCATGCGAATCCACAATCCATGCGAGCGAATGCACGCCTCTCTGCTTCTGCTTCAGTGCCGAGAGCCTGAGTCTAACTACTAGCCTGGTCTACTAACCTTGTTAGGGACTAGACTGGTGGCCTTCCTCGGCCCATGGGCCATGGCCCCACCGTCCGTTCCACACTGTCTATCCAGATTCCACGGTCATTGATGGCAATGGGTGGCATCGGTGGCACCGGTGGCATTGGTGGGACAACTGTCAACAACTGTGAAGAGAAAGCCGAGACCCGGAAGCAGGTCGCGATGAGATGATGACGATGAGACAGGACGATGAGATGGCATATCCTACTGCACGGCAGCGGCGTCCTCTCCGGCTTCTTGCACCATCGGGGCCCATGCCAGCCGGGCCATGCCAGCCGGGCCATGCCAGCCAGGGGCCATGCCAGCCGGGCCAGCAATCTACTACCTGCCAGAATGCGACGCCGCCGTTGTGTGCGCCCAGTTCCCAACCCTGCGTCCTGCCGCTGTGGCGAACAGCAGACATGTCCCATGTTGGTGAGGGTTGGTCTGTGTCGTGTTGGATATATTTGATTGTATATTGGTGGCTTTACCGGGCACATGCGACGCCGGCCCACCCAAAGCGCTCTGGCCGGTGGCACGCTGACCTGGGGTGTCGGCCCAGACAGCCCCGACGACAGTCTCACATGGAGTCAGGCTCTCAGGCTCTCAGGCTCTCAGGCTCTCAGGCTCTCAGGCTCTCAGGCTCTCAGGCTCTCAGCAGAGCAGATCGTCGGTCCTAAAATGGACGTCGGTAGGGCCCTGCATTCTAGCAATGTCACGACGCTTTGACTCTGACATCTTATCATCTCAGACACCCAGACACCCAGACACCCAGACACCCAGACACCCAGACGGGGTCTCGCAGCCCCAAGGTCGTCCGTCACCGAGTTGTTTCTGGGGATGCCAACCCTTTTGTCACTTCCAGTTCCAGAAAAGGGAGAACGAAAAAGGAAGAGAAAGGGAAACCCGGAATCTCCCCCGATAAGCCGTCATTTTCGACAATCCGCTTCAACGAATTGAAAATGAAAATGGCCTGCACGCCAAGACATTTCCCTCTCTCTCTTACATTTTTTTCTTTTTTCTTGACAGCAGCAGACAGACAACCCCATCCCATCCAGGCCGTCCTATCATGCGACATACGAGGCACGGGGCAGCGGCCGCGACGCAAGGGAGGCCCATCGTGCGCTTGATCCTGCTGCCTCTGCATGCATGTGCATCGTCAGATCGCCGCCCTTGCATGGGTGGGTTGCGTGGACCGTCGAGGCACTGACGGCCGGTGACACTGACGACGGCTGGTGCCCGGTCAGTGGTGGGCGACGTTTCCTCGCCGTGCCTCTCAGATCTCCTCTCACGCTTCACCTTTCGCCCTCCGAGGCTCAGACTCGCTCGCCCTGCATGAAGACGTAAAACCCGGCCCACCGGACATTCCCCAACGCTCTCTCTCTCTCTCTCTCTCTTCTTCCTCTTTTCAAGGGAGACCAAAAAAAAAAAGAGACATGTCTCACCTCCCTCGAAACATCGTGCGATTTCCGTCAGAAACAAACCAAACCCCATCATCTACACTCGACACAAAACCAACCCATCTTTGGGGGGGTGGGGAAAGAAAGAAGGGGGCATTGGGGGCGGCAACACGTCGACCAGAAAACCACCTTGGAAGCGGGCGGGCCTGCATCGCCAATCCAGCGCTTGCATCGGCTCTTCCTATTCCTTTGTTTATTTTTCTCAATTTTTTTGTCCTTTTTTCTTTTTTTTTTTTTTTTCTTTTTTTGTCCCTTTGCCCTTGCCGACCCAACCCAAACCGACCCGACCCGACCCACTGTCTCTCCGGCCGGCCTCCCGCATCAACTTGCTCGCCTTCTGGGCCGGGCAGCCAAAAAGATGCATGGAAATGAAGAGAAGAGAACAGAGGGAGGGATGAGGCGGGAAAAAACAGACGAATGGACCAACTACCGCGTGCGCTAGGACGTCCGGCCAGTCCGCCTCCGCCTCCGACTCCGACTCCGACTCCTTCTCCGTCTCATGTGTATGTATGTATGTAGTATGTACCTAGGTGGTCGGATATTTGTGGCACCCCACTCAGTGGTATGTACTATGTACGTACGTACCTAGTATACGTCCACGCACGCAGCCTCTCCCCTCCGCCTCTCCGCCTCAAGGCTCCCCCTCCGTCCCGTGAAAAACAAGAAAGGCGTGCTTTCCCGTGTCTGTATACGTTTCATTTCGTTTCGTTTCATTTCGTTTCTTCCTCTCCGCCTTTCTTCTTCTCCTCTTCTAATTATAGAAAACGACAGCGAAAAAAGAAAAAGAAAAAGAAAAAGAAAAAGAAAAGAAAACCAGAGGAGCCAACAAAGGTTCCAGTTAGGCTTCTTTGCGCACCCGCTCGTTCCGGGGCGTGAGCCGGCCATTCCGACGTTTGCGTCCACCAAACGTCTCCCTTGTACTGTATTGTATGTCAACGGGAGAATGGGAGAAACAGAAGAGAAGATTCACATGGACGCTTCGCTTTTCTCGCTGCAACCCCTGTTGAGTTGAGACACAGCCGGGTGGCTCTTTTTTTTGTTTTTTTTTTTGTTCTTCTTTTTGGTGGGCAACGACTTCAACATGTGGTCCAGCTGTTCATCTTGTTGCCCCAGCAAACATCTAGTTACCTCTCCCTCTTCCTCTTCTCCTCCTCTTCTCCTCCTCTTCTCCTCCTCCCCCCCAGTACTACACTCGTCGCAGCTACCTACTACATACATACCATGCAGATCCATCGTCCTACTCGCCCGTACAACTCCCCCCTCACCCACCACATCCACAGCCATCACACAGCATGAACTACAAAACCCAACAAAGCCCATCGCAGTCGCAGTCGCAGTCGCACATCACACAGAAACAGCACCCCCCTCACCCTTCCTCGGTAGCGAGTCCCCAGAATCTCGCCACCCCCTTCGCTAATTAGTGTCACACGTCGTACCGGATTCCTTCCAGATCCTCCCACCACCACCTGCTGTGGCCACCCTAGAGGCAGGTTCTTTCTTTCTTTCTTTCTTTCCTCCTCTTCTCTGTTTGTTCGAGAAAGAGAGCAGAATGACCTGCGTACAGGGCTCGTCGTTCAGTTTCATCTCAGGTTTTTGCTTTCCCCCCCCCCCCCTTTTCTGTGCTACGTGCAAATTTTGGGGGGAACGAACAAACATGGGCAGATGGGGGTAGGTCGCGGACGTTTTGCTGATGAGGCGACGCTGTGCTGTGTCGTGAGATATGTGAGCTCTTCCTGGACGGGCATGAATGTGTAGTGTAGTGTAATCCACGCTGAGTGTGTTTTTTTGTTTTTTTTTTAGTATAGGACTGTCTGTTTCCATGTCCGTCCTATGCCCACGCACATTGCCAACCAACCAGTTTGCCATTTGCCATTTCTAGAGCCTCGACTCGCCCGCCTCGCCGTCTACTTCGCCAAACAGTTCCAGAAAAGCGCCGTGGATCTCCTCCGTCAGATCACTCGCCTGCAGACTTCGACCTCTTTTGAGGAACGCGCGTCGAGAGCACTCCTGTCCCGCAAAAACATGTTTAGTAACTGTGCTTTTTTGAAAAAAAGGAAAGAAAAAAAAAAAGAAGGGGGAGATTTTTTAGGAATAGGGATTACCCTTGTTATGGCACTTCCCCCAAAGGCAGCCAGCCCCATCAACTCTGACTCCTTGAGCCTCTTCTTCTTCTTCTTCTCCTCCTCCCCGCCCACATCCCACAACTCGTCCAGATATGCCTTCCTCCAGGCCAGAAAGGTAGCCACCGATCCCGTCAGCGTATCCCCCTGGCCACCGCTCCGCTTCCTGCCCCCCTCAACATCATCCACCAGCGTCGTTTCCCCATCGCTGATCAAGTCCCTCTCGCCCTTTTGGATGACCGTCACGCCCCCCAATGCCCTGGCCAGAATCTCAACCCTGTCCGTCTCCTTTTCCCTTTCCTTCGACTTCTCCCTTTCCTTCGACGCCGACCCATCATCGTCATCTAGGCCGAGCGAGTCCCAGAGTCTGCCGAATTCCACCACGTTGGGCGTCAAGACGGCCTCCTTGTACCCCTTGACCAGGTCAGCATCCGTCTGGACGAGCTGCAGAGCATCGGCGTCCAGCACGACGGGCACTCTCCGTTCTCGTGCCGCCCGGATCACGCGCGAGACCGTATCTTGCATGAGCGGATCACGCCCCAGCCCCGGTCCGATGACGAGCACGTGGAGGCGGGGAAGCATGTCGATAATCGTCGCCGATGTATCCTCTGCGCTGGGGCTCTTCCCATCGCCCGAGGTGGGAGACTGCCGCATCAGGGGGTGGACCATGAGGTTGGGCGAGTACGTCTTGATGACGGCCGCGGCTGCTGGCGTACAAATCACATGCGACTATGTTTTTTTTTCCACGTGAGCCAGCACATCTCACCCGGAAGAGGAGGATTTCCTCTTCCTCGGTGTCTTTCTCGTGTCCGGAACGAAACCCCTTCTTCGACCTACCATGTCGCATCCCAGCCTGGCACTTGCCATGGCAGAAAAGTACGGCGCGCCAGTATAGTCCTGGCTGCCACCGATGACTGCCACTCGCCCCAGCTGCCCTGCGTCCTCGTTAGCCTTTACATTTTACTCTTTGATCGTGATGTCGGGCGGTACATACCCTTGTGAAACTTGTCCAGCATGGGCGGGATCATCTGCCTCACCTTGCCCAGTATCCCCCTGGTTGTGGCAGACATTCCTGGTCCGTGTGTATCGATGGCCACCATGGCAAAGTGCAAGAGGACGGTGAATAACCCGAATTGACGACGGTGATCGAGTGAGGGAGTGTGTGACTTCTTGCCCCCGTGTGTGTGTCTCTGTGTTTGTGAGGCGATGACTCCAGGCCGGCCAGCCCCGCAACGTGCAGCAACAACTGACGGAGCCGTCACGTAATACACGCAAAGTACACGCAAGTACACGTACACGCATCCGCCGTTACGTTCAAGGTCGTTGGGTCGCTGCCATGGCAAAATCCATTGTCGTCGTCACTTGCGCGCGCAAAGACTACCTTGTAGAATATTTTGATTGTAATTAAGAACAAAAGGAATCAAGGGCGTTCATTGAGTAATGAGCTCTATTTTTACATGTGGTGGTACGATTGGCGCATCTCTGGCATCTCCCAGTGTCACCTGTCGCTCCATCAAAACACACACCCCTAGGCTTTTTTCTCTCCCAACCTGGAGAGCATTAACAACTACAAAAATCGGTATAGACAGCAGCCATTCCCCACAGCCCTTTTCTATGTCGCTCAAGGAGATTTCAGATTAAATGCTTAGCCGAGGAAGCTCTGGATGAAGGACTGAGTGACTGCCTTCAGCTTGGCCTCCGTCTCCTTGCTGATGGCACCCTCTTTTTCGATGGTGGCCAACAACTCAGCCTCGTTGGACTTCAGGTGAGCGAGGTAGTCAGACTCCCATTGGAGAACCTTGTCGACAGGTACCTTGTCGAGATATCCGTTGACACCAGCGAAGATAAGGGGAACCATCTCGTTGACGGCCATGGGAGAGTATTGCTTCTGCTTGAGAAGCTCGGTCAACTGAAAACGGGAGGGTTAGTAAGCTTTGGCCAGCAGCATATGCAGAGGTTTCTCAGAGTCAACTTACGCGCTCACCACGGGCCAGAGTCTGCTTGGTGGAGGCGTCCAAATCGGAACCGAACTGAGCAAAGGCGGCGACTTCACGGTACTGCGCCAAGAAAAGCTTCAGGGAACCAGCAACCTGCTTCATGGCCTTGAGCTGAGCGGCGGAACCGACACGGGAGACGGAAAGACCGACGTTGATGGCGGGACGGATACCCTTGAAGAAGAGCTCGGACTCCAAGAAGATCTGGCCGTCGGTGATGGAGATGACGTTGGTGGGAATGTAGGCCGAGACATCACCGCCCTGGGTCTCGATGATGGGCAGGGCAGTCATGGAACCGCCACCGTGGTCGTTGTTGAGCTTGGCGGCACGCTCGAGCAGACGAGAGTGCAGGTAGAAAACGTCACCGGGGTAGGCCTCACGACCGGGAGGACGACGGAGAAGCAGAGACATCTGACGGTAGGCAACAGCCTGCTTGGACAGATCGTCGTAGACAACCAGTGCGTGGCGGCCCGAGTCACGGAACCATTCGGCAACAGTAGCACCTATAGAGAGAGAGATGGTCAGTGAACGTCCAGGATGGTTGCAACGGGTGTCAAGTCCAGGGTTTGAAAGTAGGTATACGGTCTACAGATGACCGAAGTGCGATTGTTGGCAAAGTGGCATCACGGATTCGACGCCCGTGCAGCCTTGCTGTAGGCTATCGAATAGCACGAGATTCCAGTCCCAGGGGCACATTCAGGACCGTGCGAAGCTTGGTCTTGGGAGCGGCAAATGTGCTGTCACAGAACAAGCAGATGAGAAAAAAGTACTGACCAGTGAAGGGGGCGAGGTACTGCAGAGGGGCGGCCTCTGAGGCAGTGGCGGCAACAATGATGGAGTACTTCATGGCGTCATTCTCCTCAAGGGTCTTGACGAGCTGGGCAACGGTAGATCGCTTCTGGCCAACGGCAACGTAGACACAGTACAGTTTCTTGGTCTCGTCGTTGCCATTGTTCCATCGCTTCTGGTTGAGAATGGTGTCCAGGCAGACGGCAGTCTTGCCGGTTTGACGGTCACCAATGATCAGCTCACGTTGTCCACGGCCAATAGGGACCATGGCGTCGACGGACTTGAAGCCAGTCTGCACGGGCTCGTTGACAGACTTGCGAGGCAAGATACCGGGAGCCTTGAGCTGAGCACGACGACGCTCCTTGGTGTTGATGGGACCCTTGCCGTCAATTGGGTTACCGAGGGCATCAATGACACGGCCAAGCATTTCAGGGCCAACGGGAATGTCAACCTAATGATCTGTGTCAGCCATCTCATCATTTGTCACATGACCGGAAGCGTTCAGATTATGTGGTCCGACTTACAATAGCACCAGTACGCTTGACAGATTCACCCTCCTTGACCAGACGATCAGAACCGAACAACACGACACCAACTTGGCCGGCTTCCAAGTTCATGCACATGCCCTTTACGCCAGAGGCGAACCTAGAACAACAGCGTTAGAAACCAGTTCATCAAAATTCAGCCCTTGAGGAGGACCTTGAGGGGACCAATTGGGAGTGGAAGACATACTCGACCAGCTCTTCGGCCTGAACATTGGCGAGGCCGTGGACACGGGCGATACCATCACTAGAAATTTTACGTTAGCGTACCCAGACGACAGAACGGCAACACGTGGCCGTAACATATATTGGCCCATGCTCGTGATCTTTGCAAGTGTTCGATGCTCCAGACATGGCCGTTTTGTCGCCCATAGCTCCACATACCCAACGGAAAGGACCCGACCAGTCTCTGCCAGACTCGACTCCTCCTGGACACCACGAATGCGCTGCTCGAGGATCGAAGAAACCTCAGTTGGTGACGCCTTGTCGGCATATGATCGAGCCTGAAGACCGTTGACGGCGACAGGTGCGGCGTTTCGGGCCTAGAGTGGTAAAAAAAAAAAATAGCAGCAGTTAGCCCCAGCCCGAGCGAACATCTCGAAATGATCCCAACGCCACCGCCAGCGCCAGCGCCTTGCGAAGTCCTAATGCGCCGATCATGTACAACCAACTGGCCAATTGAGCTCGCTATGGATTTTTTTTCGATGGACGCATGCTGTTTCGATGACATTGGCCGAGGGACCGGGCTGGAGAACAAACTCACCACGGCGACTCTGCCGGCAGCAGAGACGGCGCCCACAGCACGCGTGGACTGTCGGAGAGCGGTCCTGAACATATTGGAGAGGTATATGAGGATGCGTGTGGGAAAGGAGCAATTGCAGCAAAGTGCAACTGTCGGGAGGGGAGATTGGAGTTGCGGTGCTGCCTTCACAGGAGAGCGAGCAAATGGAGATTTTCGGGAGAACAATGATGGGGAGCAGAGACTGTGAGGAAGTTGGTGGAGCGGAGCTGCTCAGCCAGCCAATCAAGTCCGGATGCGCGGTTTTGCCTGCAAATTCCGATTTCCCCCTTCCAAGTTTGAGCCTTAGGAATCCACCTGCCATGCTGGTGGTGGTGCCTGGGCCAAAGTGCCACGGCAACGACGCCAACAAATCACAATACTCCTTGTTAAGAAATCCGACGTACCCTGTGCCATGTGGTACGTAAGAGCAACGTTGGTCGTTGCCCGTTGCCCGTTAGATGATAGATTTCTGTTGGATTGGCAAGTCAAGGAATAGTGACGATCAATTCAAATGACACCATGGTTCTATATATTACTGATGAGTTCTGATGCAAGTACGTGACCGAGCATATTACACACCATCGCCATGGCTTTGAATAGTAACCCCAATTAGAAGCATCACGATTAACACGCCACTATTGAAACCGCTGCTACTAACACGACGCGCACAGTTACCAACAGAAATCGGGTTAAAGCTTTGATAATCACAAGACGCCTCCGCATGATCATACACACTATGACTACCACGATACGAGTCACGAGCCGTCACCAGGATCCAGCAGGGCGCGCAAAGGTACTAGGTAAAGAAATCTGTATTCCGGGACGTTTACGAAGAAAAACACCAACATGAAGATAGTCTGATGCTGGCCAAAAGTCCGTCTCCTTGCCATCATCACGCGCGCTCCCAAGACTCACCGACCTTTGAGTGACAAGACCATTGTATATTGATGTCATGGCAACTTGCGTCACAGGATTTTGCACAACTCCCATGATCGCGTTAGCATGCTCCTCGGGCCGGAAAGACTTTACTATTTCTCTCGTACCAGATGCTTCCTCGATTGAACCGCGCAAACGCATAATTCGAACGCGAAATGCACATGCCATGTATATCGGCAATGATGGCATCCAGCCTCTCAGTAGCAGTCTCTATTGGCACCATGTTGGTCGTCGCTTGGGTCTGATTCCAAATCTGCTTGATAAGATAACTGGCTGAGATGGAAAGTGCTTCCACCACCGCGCCCTAGAAACCAATGAGCCGAGGGATTATTCCCGGAAGAGACGTCACATTGGAAGGTCATTACGGAATGCCGGCATAGGCGCCGGTCGGTCTCTGAGGCCGTTGCTCGACTCAATTATGGTCGAGCGGATGCAACAAAAAGTATAGCAAATACATGACCGCGTGAATCCTGTTTCACCTTTTTTTCAAACATGTTCGCCATGACCATCCCGTAAAAGACATAAACACCCAATCCCCTGCAAGCTTCCGAACTTATCGGACAATGCCATCAAATCTCTGCTTGAACCACTTGACAGTCTCGTCGCGCTTGATGCGGTGACTGGCACCAATGGTGCTCTTCATGCGACGGCGGCGAGTGACGCGCTCACCAGGTCGGGTCATGCAGCAGTAGAAGTCCATGCCGTAGATACCGATGGAAGGGTCGTACTTGATACCGAGATCGATGTGTTCGCTGATACCGAAGCCGAAGTTACCCGTCTCAGAGAAGTTGCGCTTGCGCAATTCGTACTCCTTGACCTTGAGGCCACGCTCAAGAATTTCCTCGGCCTGGAACTGCAGTCAGCTCGACTGTCTGGCGCCAAAGCGTGGAAAACAGGTCAAAAAGAATCCCATCGGCTCTGCTCACCTTGGGGCCACGGACGGTGACGTGGACAGCAATCTTTTCGTTACGTCGGATGCCAAAGGTACGGACAGTGTAACGGGCCTTGCCTGTTCAGGGTGAATTAGTTTGCAGCTCGCTGTAGAATTGCGCATGTGTTTGGAAATTTCGCGTACTGTAGACGGGGGTTTGACCAGACAGCTGCTCAAGCACCTTGGCGGCACGGGTCAGTCTGTCACCAGACTCGCCGACGGAGATGTTCAGAACGAGCTTCTGAATCTTGAGCTCCCGCATGGGGTTGTTAGCCTTATCGGACGCCATGGCTGCTGCTGATGTTGTCGACGGTTGTGAGGCGATTTCGTCAAGGAGTTCAAGATTGACTGACGAGCGGGCCAGGAATTTTGTGAGCCCCTGGAAAATTCGAGGGTTTGAGTGCCCTCAAGCGAAGCGGACACAAAAGTGGGGCCGTGGAGGAACCGTAAGTGGCTTAGCGTGCGGCTGGTACAGGCTGTACCTCACTTCAGCCTTCTGTGTTGGGCTCCGCAAATTTTGTGAAGGTGAAGGTGCATCACATCCTCACTTTCGCGCGCCGAGCAGTGAGTGACAGTCGTGCGGGTTGCCAGATAAGCTCCGCGGACAGCTTCCCAATTTTTTGAAAACAACCGAGATCCTTGCATCTGAAAGATCTCGAGCTCAACCGCCAAGATGTCGAACAAACAAGGAAAGATGGTACGTGTTTGCTTGCTCAAAAGGGTATCCCTACAATTCCTGGCGTTTGTTCTCGCGATGCTAACTTTTGAATGTCTCTTCAGGCCGGTTACGTACGTCATCTGTATCCCAATTCTGCCTCACACATGCATAATCGAGCATTATACATGCGACTGCAAGGTCTAACCTGCTCCTCTTTCGACAGATCAACTGGCGCATGCGCGTGACCCTCAATGATGGACGCGCCATGACTGGTCAGATGCTCGCGTTCGACAAGGTGAGTTGGAACGAGAAGCTCTTCCCCCTTCCGTCACGTACTAATCTTTGTCACAGCACATGAACTTAGTGCTCGCAGATACCGAAGAATTCCGGCGTGTGAAAAGAAGGGCCAATAAGCCGTCGGCCCCCGGCTCGTCATCCCAACTCGTCGAGACCGAGGAGAAGAGAACTCTGGGTCTGACCATCGTCCGCGGTGCTCACATCATTTCCCTCTCCGTCGAATCCCCTCCTCCAGCCGATCCTAGTGCTCGACTCGGAAAGAGTGCTCCTGGCGGTATACCGTCTACGCTCGCCGCGGGGCCCGGAGTCGCTAAACCCGCTGGCCGTGGTGCTCCTCCTCCCTCCTTGGCTGTAAGTCTCGTCGCCTCGGCTTGTAGTACGGTTTTGTCTCTAATCCGATGTAGGGTCCTGCTGCTGGAGTTGGTACCGGTGCTCCTCCCCTAGGCTTTCCCGGATTTCCTGGCGCCCCTGGCTTTCCCGGCGCTGGACGAGGCGGTAAGTTGAAAGCATCCTCATGTATCGGGATCGACTGTAGTCTAACAGGCCTCAAGGTCCTCCCCCCGGATTTCCTGGCGGCTTTCCTCCTCCACCCGGAGGATTTCCCGGAAGCGCGCAGTTCCCTCCCCCTGGCTTCAACCCCCCGGGCGCGCCTCCCGGTTTCAACCCCCCTCCACGAAGATAGAAGGACAATTATGGCGCTTGATGGTTTTGGGATTTCTGCGACGTATAACACATTTCACGACACATTCGATACTGGCGAAGTTATGGATATGATGTAGATCGAAAGGAGAAGATGTCGGTTTAATGGACAAAAGAGAGTTTGATTCTCGTCATGGAACTGAAACTCGCTCGGCTGCCAAAATGTATGTGATCTCTTCTGGCATTGGTTCATTGCTTGACGGCTGTGTTGACAACCTGGATCAAGAGCGCAGAATGATTTTGAGAAATGGCAGGGTCAAAGGTCTTTGGGCCTGGAATGACGATACAACTGGATGCAAAACGGCGAGGCAGACACGGTGATGTGCTGAGCTTATACATACAAAGGGCGCCGCCTCGCGCCCGACCTCACGCCGTATGGCGCATACGAAGGTCCCAGACCTCGTCGGCATGGGACTATTTCATTGCCCAAGCACGGTCGGTACCTACCCTCACGGACCGGTCCTGGCCTCCTCAGCGAGCAGAGCATTTGCCCGTGTGACCTGTGACAATGTCATTCCAACAACCTACCTCCTTCTTAGGTACGTAGGTACATGTAAACGCTCCCCGTTGAGCCCCAAAGTGCAAGCAATCGCAACCAAGGATGAACAAGTGCCCTCCTCCCCACACGCCCGGCGCAACCAAACGACAAAAGAGAAAAAAAAAAAAAACCTCCCATCCTGCCCCAAAAAGACACGACAAGCCACGCCCAGCCTAAATCCCCGTGACGTGGCTAAACACCCTCGAGGCAAGTTGACTCAACAACCTCGCACGATCGTCTTGCGGCAATTCCTACATGTGCCCAAAAGGCGTCAATTAGGACCCCAAACGTTTGCCAACACCAAAGCCAGTGTCCCCCTCGTCCCCGCCGCAAGACGAAAAGGCAAGAAAGAAACCGAGGAATCATACCTGGAAGACGGCATACACACTCTTCCCCTTGGCGTCCCTCACCGCGCCGAGTCTGTTCCCCGCCACCGCGCCGGCAACCAGGCCCGGCAGGTTCGCGAGGATGAAGCCCAGGGCACCGCCGCTCACGCCCCCCAGCATGCTCCAGAACTTGCCCGTCGGCCTATTGGTGCCCTCCTCGGCCAAGCCCTCCTCCCGCATCATCTCCTCAAACACATCGCTGAACTGCGCGCTCTCGGCCTCCTCGCGGCTCGCGGCACCGGCACCGGCGCCGGCCTGCTGCCCGCCGCTGCCGGTGAAGTGGTTCCACGCCCAGGAGAAGGGCCCTCCGCCTGGCTGCTGCTGCGGACGTGAGGCCCCCTGGTCCGCGTCCGCGTCTGCGTCCACGTCTGCAAAGGGGTCCGCCTGGGCGGATGACGTCCCGGGCGGCGGCGCGAACAGCTTACGCTGAGTGTCGTACTCGCGCCGGCGTGTCGTGTCCGAGAGGGTAAAGTATGCGTCGTTGACGAGCTGGAACTTGCGTGTTCGGGCGGCTCGGTCGGGGGAGCTGGCTGCTACGCGGTCTGGGTGGGTTTTCAAAGCGGCGCTGGAGGGAGAAGAAAAAAAAAACGAAAGAGAAAAATCAAAGCTTAGAATTCTAGTCTAACCTTCGTTTCGTTTTGTACGTTGCTCGTGGGAATGCGCTTATGCCACGCGAGAAGGTGGCAACGCATATCGAGGCGAGGGTGTAGGGTGTAGGGGGAGGGGTGTGTAGGTATGTGTGTATGAGTATTGATATATATTTACCGCTTGTATGCGTCTCGGATCTGCGCCGTCGTCGCCGTCTCGGAGACCTGGAGAATGGCGTCTGGAGAAGAAAAGGGGAGTTTGCGTGTTAGTCTCGAAGCCAAGGTAGGTACCTAGTCGGAGATGCCCTTTATGCCCTTTATGGCCTTTGTTTCCTTCTCCTTCTTCTCCTTCTCCTCCTCCTCCTCCTCCCCCTTCTTTTTTTTTTACTGAAAATGGAGCGGGAGGGGTGTAGGGTGCTGTGACTTGCAGTAATCGGGCGGCGGGCCGGCCATGATGTTTGCGCGTCGGATTTCCAAGAATCAAGAAGAAGAGAAATGAGAAGAAGATACTTGGGTAGGAACCTTGGTAGGTAGATAAGGTAGGTAGGTAGGTATTCGAAAAGACACAGCTGGGGGAATGGTCAGGATGGCATTCGACTCGTTTGATCTGGAGGTTCGAGATCCGTGGGACCACGTACTAGGAATGTACCTTGCTGGTTGCTCGTTGTGTCTTGCAAAGTGGGAAAGAGGAAACGGACAACGTCATTGTGGCGGCGGATCTGTCGTGTCTCCCCCCCCCCCCCCGCCACGTGTACGCAGAATGTGGGTGCAGCAAGCATGCTTTTACTTGACTAAGGACGGGTACCCGTGTCTAGACTTTGTTTGGCTCCATCTCCAAGAACGGATGTGTATGTACAGCATATGGCTTAGCATATGCGCGACAGCATGGGCGCAACAGCATATGCACATCATCCATCCATGTGCCGTCGCAAACCACGACGCCGCCTCCCGCCAGACGTCCTCGACCCAAGGACTGCTTGCATCACGGCCCCAACTACTCTATATTTCGCAGCAGCAACGTCCCTGCTCTCGAGATGGCGTCCCGCACAATCTGGTCCGCGACGGCCTCCCTCCCAGCCCGTCGGTAGTGCCCTGCAAGCACCCACATGTCGCGGATGACGCGCAGGTCCGAGCCGGTCCCGTGCGCAGCCTCCCTCTTCTCGATGGCATGCCGCAGGTTCGCTTCCGCCCGCGCCCAGTCCTGCCGATGCTCCTGCAGCCGGGCGAGCATCTTGCAGGCGTAGGCGTGGAACCTGGCGTCGGAGCGGCTCTGCCCCGTGGCCTGGTGCGTCGTGTGCTCCAGCAGCTGCAGGAGCTCCAGGGCCAGCGCCTCTGCCTCCTCCCGGTGGCCGAGATCCATCTGCGTGAACTCGAGCAGGAGCGCCATGGTGCGCAGTCTGTCCAGGCTTGGCACGGTCGGGTCGGTGCTCTGCCGCAGGTGCATCTTGCGCAGCGCCGCCGTCATGGTGGCCTGTCTGCGCGCCGGTTGGTGGCATCCCTTGCGCAGGCGCGTGCGGCCGTCCCAGATGAGCTGCTCGTAGAGCCAGAGGTGTTTGGGCGCGACCGAGCCGACCTGGCCGCTGAGGATGTCGACATTTCGCAGCCATGCGGCGCGCAGCAGGTGGCAGACGTGGTCCCTGCCTTGCGGCGTCTGGTAGTCGCACTGGATGAGTTGCCGGAGGATTGCCACCAGGGGATGCTCGCGTGGGAGACGCGCCGACGCCAGCACACCGGCGTGCTTCAAGAACATGTCGAGGAGCTGGATGTGGCCCCTGTCGACCATGTCGTACACTGTGTCCAGTATGTGCCAGACCAGATCCGGGTGGTCCTCCGTGAGGACGAACTCGAGAATGAAGAATGCCCTCCTCGCAGCCATGCCAGCCAGCTGGCCCTTGCCGTAGTGCCACAGGTCGAACACCAGCTCAAACGTGCGGTACATTGTGCGGCTGTCCTGGATGGGCGGCCGTGCCGGATCCGCGAGATACTTGATCATGGAATCAGCCACTACGTGAGTGGCCTCTAATTTGGAGACGCTCCAGGAACGGACATTGTCGAGGACCAGCTCAAGACCTGCGTAGGACGCCAGTCTCATGATACTTGGCGCGCCAATCATTGCCATGAAATCCGGGCTCACCCTCTCGCCGGCGTTTCCCACCTCTGGCTCGTCGGGACCGGCGGCGCAGGCATCATCATCGTTTGGTGGTGTTGACGTGACTGGACTTGCTGAGTTCTTGCGATATGATCTCTTGCGAATGTTCCACTTCTTCAGCCTCTTCTTGTACATTTGCTCCCTGGAACCAAGACATCAGCTGCTTTGCTTTCTCTTTCTATTTGCCTCCCCCTCCCCCCCTCCCCCCCTTCCCCTTCCTTTCTCTTCCTCTTTTCTCTCTGGCGAGCGAACAACGTCAGGAATGCATCCCCACGGCCAGTCGGCCATGCAGTAGACTTACGTTGCACCAAACCCATGCTTTGTTGCCATAATGGCCCTCGTGTCAACCAGCTTCCGATTCTCATTGATGTAAAGATGCTCGATCAGGTGCCGGTGGGTCTCCCAATCCTCCTCCGTATGATCCTTGTTTAGTATGGCGAGAGCCGTCTCGGACTGGTCCCCGGGAGGCTTCGGAGCCAGCAACGGTAGAGAGGGCATGGCTGTTCGGCGGACAAGGCGGGCAGAGTCTCTCGCGAGAGGAGTGGCCCCCATCTTGTACAGAGGAACGAAGACTGCCCACCTACCCCTCACGTTTTGGATTGCGTCGCGCGGAATTCAGGCCTGGGCAACGCTGGCAGCATTTGACAACCATCATGATACCCGACAGGCGAACCACCACCACCGCATCGATAGTAGCAGCGACTTCAAGACGGACCGAGTAGTGAGTCAGTGACAGAGGAGCCCGTCGAGATGGGACCAAGACGCGCGCGCGCGACCGAGAGGAGATGGAAGACACAAAAACAGTAAAACGGAAAACGGCGCGCGTCTTCCGATGAAGCGGAGGCCCTTTTCCAAATAGCCTAAGCCTATGCAGATGCAGTCATGGCCTTTGCGCGTCCTGCTAGCGTGGGAGGCTAGTTGGTTCAAGAAATGGCCTGATTGGCAATGGGCGGCAATGGGCGGCATTGCAAATCTACAATTTGTACAAATTTACAATGACCAGGGCAACACATGTATGCCCGAATGAGCCCCGGAGCAAACTCCGCACAACGAAAACCAGACCTGCTGACACCGAGTTCCCCGTGTCTTCTGCCAGGCTTTCATTGTGTCAGGTTGCATGCCCAAAACCTGTCTCTTGATGATGCCTGTTCATTGTTCATGCAGAAGGTATTCAAGAAGAAAAGGAATCAAGGAAAAAGGAACACGGAAAACGCCCCCCCCAAGACGATGCCTTCTTGATTCAGCCCCACAATGCAGGCTAAGAAAAAAAAGATGACTCAGCAGCGTCTCTTACGACCACGCATAAAAGCTCCGCCCAGGCGCTCTCAATTTATCCTTTTTTTTTTCCTTTCCTCCCTCGTGCGGCTGGCATGACATCAATTTTACCCGTGTTGCTGGAATCCCGTCATCAATGGGATACAAATCGCAGCGTCAGTTGTGCCACAGATTAATTATAATTGCAAGCCGGCCACTTTGTCAATCGATCCATGTGTTTTCCGTGCACAAGGATCGCCGACAATAAGGCTGGACAGACAAATCAGTCATGACACTTTTCATTTACTGTTTTGGACGAGAACATGACAGGTAGTCTGCAGAGTTTGGGGCTCCGTGGCGATTCCACCTTTCGGGACGTCTTTGGCTTCACATCGTGAAACATCCGTGGGCAACCCGCGGGCAAAGAACAACGTTTCTGGTCACTTTGACGTGAAGATGTAAATGCTACGTGCTCCTTGTCGGCACTGACAAGTTGCATCCTAATTCCGTGGCTGGCGTCGCAAGGCCAAATACCTCCACCAATTTTGGACAAGCTACCCCCATGTTCTAATTGTCATCGATGTCATGATTCATGCTTTCCAGTTCCATTATTGTTTTCAAGGATCGTCTCCAACTTTCTGCAGTGTACCCATCTCTCGCTTCGTGCCAGCTTCGCCGATGAACTTGATCCTGTCCAGCCGAACTGCCTCAGCTCCATCGGCGCCTTTCTGAACATACAGGATCAGGGTAGTCGTCTTTTGGAACTTGACAAAGCGCAAGCTGACGTTCGCTGTTCCCTCAGAGTTCCAGTCCTCGGGCGTGAGAGTGATGACCTGTGTCGGCTCGGTGTCGTCTGCTTCGCTAAAGTCCATGTTTTGGGGTCTGTTTATGTACAGGTGAAGGACCTCGGGTCTCGAGACTGTGTCCT
Source organism: Claviceps citrina (assembly GCA_018360365.1). Classification (NCBI taxonomy): domain Eukaryota; kingdom Fungi; phylum Ascomycota; class Sordariomycetes; order Hypocreales; family Clavicipitaceae; genus Claviceps; species Claviceps citrina. Next base: position 20,444 of record SRQA01000154.1, read on the forward strand.
GCCCCGCTTCGGGAACTGATGTTATCTGCACTCCTATTTTCAGCACAAGCCCCTTCCTTCCCTTTTGACGCCAAGGCATGAAACATGAGGAGAAGCAGCAGAGTTCGTAATTCGTACTTACCTGCAATGTGTGTAGTTTGACAGATCCCTGAAAAGGAACAAAGAGCAGAAGTTGATCATCGGCCCCGCTCTGCACAAAGTCCTTTACTGAGCCCTTCTTCCCCTTGTTCAACGCTTCCGGCTTGCTGCTCTCGAAAAGCACCCTGACGGGACCTGCATCCTCTTCCGCGTTCAAGAGCTCGCAGTTTCTGGTTTCGATTTGATCCGTGATGTCGCCGTAGCCCCGAGGAATCTCTGCACCGAACCAGGAAGCATCGCCGCCGCCACCGCCGCCGCCGCCGCCGCTGCCGCTGCCGCTACCGCCCAGCGAGTCAACCTCGGCAACCAGTTGTTGAATGATTCTGCGGAGTTCGACCGGTTTGGCACCCTTGACCGTCTGTGTGACCTTGCCGTCCTGGAACAAAATGAAGGCAGGGACAGAAGAAATCCGGTGCTCCTCCGCCAGGGCTTGGTTCTGATCAATGTCGATCTTGACGAACGTGACCGAGGGTCGCGAAAGCACTTTGGCGAGTGTTTCGTATACCGGCGCAATTTGTTGGCAAGGTTGGCACCAGGTTGCAAAGACTACATGTTCGAACAGCAGGTGAGAAAAAGAAGCAGGGCCCAGGCAGTCAAATGGCCATTTGCCATTTTTGGCGAGCACTCACAGTCTGCGACAACAATCTTGGAGGTTTCGAGAAGACGGTCGAACTGCTCCTTGGAGCTTATAGTCACGAGCGCCTGTGACATTGTCGCTTTGGATTCGGTCGGTTGTGGGCGCGAGGTTCGATTGGTTCTGTTTGTTGTCGACTTGGCAGCGGGCCAAAGGACGGTGACGAGGTTTGATGTTGCGAGTTTCCCCAGCCGCCGGTCGAAGAGGGGCATGTGGCACTGGCGGCGCAGCAGCAGGTACATGCTACTGAGTGGTGTGTGCACCGTAGTGTGTGTACCCAGTCGTGCGTACCCAGTCGTGTGTACCTGTCCTGTACGGCTGGGCCCCAGCAGGATGCATGACCGAACATCGTCTCCCCGTCCCTCCCAGCACCTTCGGCATGTGTCAATCAACACATCACTCACTACTAGGTTGAGAAGATGAATTGTCGAGGAGTCGATTGCCGACCAGCCTCCCATTGACCCAGCACAACTTACCCTCCGGCTGAACTACCCCCCTCCTCAGGTGTTCCGTCCCGTGTTCAAACAGCCTTCTCCCGAGCCTTCGGTTTGGTCGGACAAAGAAGCACGACTCCCAGGGCAAACAAGAAACAATTACACATGCCCGTCCGAACAACCGGCTTCCCTTCACTTTTTTCTCACGTCGCCATTATGCATACTCCGCCGGAGCGGGACTTTTCATTGAACACCACCAGGCATCCCTCGTTGATAGGCAAAGCCGGCAGGCGTAAACTACCTACTTGTGCTGATTCATTGGCGCGGAAAGCAATCAATAGACTGGCACTCACCCGGGCTTACATTCACATACAAACGGTGACATCCTCGAACTGACGACGCCGATAAATGCTGCAAATTCCTGAACTAACCAAGCCGACGAGCAGAACTTGGCTTCAACACTTCTAAAATTGCATCAAGTCTCGGTTCCCGCCTTTCCTTTCGGAAACTTCTTTCTTTCTTTTTTTTTTTGCTGGAACAGTCATGGCAAGATCATCATCACACGGAAGGAGTAGGACGAAGCTCTTGACATGCAATTCTCACAACAGGAACGACACCGCGAGAGGAGCCAGGAAACCATTCATGGAACAGGAAAACTTGAAGCCTGCATCGCCACCCAAAACGAATCCATGGACAACTAAGCGGCGAACGACGGCTCTGTCTTCGGACTGGCCAAGCATCACTGAGAATTTCCCGACCATCAACAGCCAGGACAACAAAAACGACGCCGTGACGTGCAAAGACGAGGCGGCGACTAAGCAAGATGAAGACGATAGCTCTCAGTCCACTGGCGGCAAACCGCAAGACACGTGCCCGAAGTCCAAAAAGGCACCGCAGGAGGCTAAGCCGCGACCTGGCATAAGGTGTGTAGACGACTTTCCTGTCGAGGTCGGAATCGTTGCAGGCGGCTGAATACTCTTGACAGTCTGTGGCTTCACCCCTTTGGCGCTGATGTTATTGTTCGAGCCGGTCTCGAGACATTTCATGTACATCGTGAAATTGTAGAGCCTCAATCGAGCTATTTTCAACGATACCTTCCACCCAGGAAAGACCCAAACTTGTGGGTATGGAATCACCCAGCCCAACCCGTAAGGATGGGACTTGAGTATCAAAACAACAAGTGCTGACTGACATCAGGAACATGATCCGATTGTGATGCTGCTCAATCTTCATCCAGAAGCTGTCGCGAACACGCTTCGTTTCATGTATACAGAAAGTCGGTACCGGTATACCTAGGTACCCCATCTTGCCCCGAGACTAATGAAGATGCAAAACAAAAAACAGCGCTCGAAGTTTGCGAGTACAACCGCGAAAGCCCACGAGACCTGACTCATATCCCCGGAAGTGTGCTGCTGTACATCGCAGCTATGGATCTCGGCGTCGACGCCATGAAGACCAAGATCCTGGAACTGCTCCAGCAAACAACGAAAGACCTGGCTCTGTATTTCCAACACAAGACTTTGGCCCAGGCCATGAATCCACGCGAAGTAGTGGAAGGGGTTTCCCATCTCCACAACGCGCTGGAAGCTGCGTACTCATCCGAGCACTTTGACGACATGCTGCCGCTGCGTCTTGCCCTGTGCCAGCTGGTGGACACTCTGCTTCCCTTTCTCATCCAGCATCCTGTCATGATTGATCTGTTCTACTCCGTCGTCTGGCAGACGTATGCAGCCGATATCTCGGCTGACTTGCTCGCGGCTCGCAGCTCGGACAAAGCAGGCTGAGGGCACCTGCTCTGCTTCCCCCAATGTGTATCGTCCCCCACGGTGCACAGACAGGAGAATGTATCTGATTTGGAAAGAGAGTTTGGATCAACAGAGAGAAAATAGATGAGCTGCTGTAGTGGGCAAGGGCGTGAATGGGGGGGGGGGGGATCCTTGGACTGACGTTTGGATCTGATTGGGTTTCGAACGTGTGTGATGGATGAATGGCTGCAGAATGAAGGAAGCTGGCGTCGCACAATACACGTTTAGTCCGTCTAGTACAGGCAGGTACCTACCAGTACCGTAAGACGACATCAGTCTGAAGTCGCACTCGTTTGTCGTCACACGTGGCGCAATGTCCGAACACCCATCTCTTGCAAAAGATTCCCATCCAGTCTTGACGGGGAGAGGAAGCGTTGCGTTGACGCTGACGCTGACGCTGCAGGCCGTGCAACGTGAGTGCCTACTGCTTTGCACCACCAGCCCATCCCCATCCCCATCCCCATTCCTATTCGTGAACATGCAGCATGACGGACCGGACGCCTGGCCCGACCTACCCCCTTTCGAGGTCCAGAGTCCGGGTGCTTCTTTCTCCCGAGTCTGGCAAAAAAAAAAAAAAAAAAAAAAAAAACCCTTGTCATTTCATCAGACGGACGATGCGGTGACACGAAAATGACCCGATTCTCTGGACTCACATGCACGGGCCTCCCTCTCATCATGGGTGTTCTTTGTTCTTGTTCATGCAGCCCGGCCAGCAACGGTATAGGGCCGCATTTTTCGGATAGCAAGCACATACCTGTCTGAGCAGGGAAGAGCTGGAGCTTCACCTAAAACCCAGCAAGGCGCAACCCCCCCCCTCGCAGGCACCACTCCCGTGAGGCGACAAAGACGGCCGCTGGGGTGGCGTGGCGTGGCGCAGTGTACCGGGACAGGAACAGGACAGAAAACCGAGATCGGGCGTGATGGACCTGTTTTGTCGGGGACAATGAACAAAAATGTGTTGAACCTAGCACTTCATATCCATCATGCTCGGATTCTTCTCTGGTCATCCGCTCGCATGACGTTTTGCTGGATTTGCCGTGTCCATTAGAGGGCTGCTAATATCATACCTGTGCCTCGCATGTATGCATGTATGTATATGAGTCGGTGCAAAAATTGACTGAACAAGCGCTCACCACGTTTGGGCCCTCGGCATTGTTACCCGCTTTTCTTTTTTGTCAAGCTATATATCGAAGTTATCAAAGAAATGGCTGCCGATATGACTGACAATGCAACCCACTATCCAGAGAAGTGAGAGCTACAGGATCGTTGCTTGCTTCAAAGTTCAATGACCCGGGAATATTACTTCTGGAGCGTCGGCATGTCCGCCAGTCAGGCGCAGTAGACTAAAAATCCCCCAACTCGTTCCATCATCATCATAAACATGGTCGGTGCAGTACAATCCTTTACCCGGCCCGTCTTTGGTAATCGTATCTGACCCTGTCTCTGTCATCGTCCCTAGAATAGCCACCGACTCGTTCTCTGTCTTCCATCCTGACACGCACATGGGCAGTCCGGTCCCTGCCCTCAATCATCCTCGGCGGCGGCGACGGCGGCGGCTCAATATACCTTCTCGGGGCCTCAACATACCGAAATGTGTCGCGACGCGGCTCAGGAGCAGGCACAGGCACAGGCACAGGCACAGGCACAGGAATGAAGCGGTCCCTCTCAATGTAGATTTCCTTTTCGCGCGTATGCGAATGGCTCCTGTTGTGGCTGTGGCTGCGGCTCCGGCCCGACTTGGATGACTTGACCGAGGGTTCGACATCCACGGCGATGACGTCGATCTGGGGTTCTGGTTCTGGCGGCGCGGGAGGGCATAGTGGCGGCGGTGGCGGCGGCGGACAAGGCTTCGGCTCTTCGATGACGGGGATGGGCTTCACGATGGGAGCAGGAGGAGGAGGAGGAGGAGGCGGCGGCGGAGATGGCGGCGGAGACGGCGTGGAAGGGATGAAGCGCGTGATTTGGCGGCGGGTGGTGAGGAGGTCGGGTTCTGGGCGGGAGAGGTACAAGCGTTTTTTTGTGCCGTGACGGGCTTTTCGATTGCGGTCGGTTGTTAGTTTGGCTGGGCTTTGTGTTTCCTTCTCTTGGGGAAAGCCATAGAGGGGCCGACGATTTGAGAATGAATAACGAAGAACGTGTTATTACCCATTTTTTTGGTGTATGAGAGCACAGTTGGACAGGCTGACGTTATTTTCCCTAGTGGATGTGAGTCTTTGCGCCGTATTTCCGAGACGGCGGCGTGCGTGCGCGGAGGGTCGAGTGGTGGTGGACTGGTGGTGGTGAAGGGGTGGATGCGATGCGATGCGATGCGATGCGAATGCGATGCGAATGCGATGCAAATGTGGGATGAGGATGATGAGGGTCGATGGGCAACGCCAGTATTACCATGATAACAAGAACAAAATAATGCGGGGTTCAAGGAATGTCAATGGTCATGTGGGCATGTTTTCTGGAAAGTTGGGCCAACTGTCATGTGGTTGATTGGCAATGGTTGGCACCTCGGCATAGAAAAGTCCGATTCGAACCCGCAGGGAGCAGAGAATTTGAATCGAAGATGATGAAATCTGACAGAAGAAGATGATTACAAAAAAGGCTCGCAAGCAGGACCTCGCCGTTGACCCGCTGCTGAGAAAAGTCCAGACTCGGCTGCAAAAAAAGGCTCGCTCAGGGCTAAAGTACAACCCGTTGTAGAGCAGTTCGGACCATTGTTTGCTCAGGTTGTCCCGCAGGGAGCGGACACGGCCGTCCAGAACAAGGCCTTCGATGGAGATGTGGGCAGGGCCAAGGATGGTCATGGCTGGACTGTCATATCAACCATGGCTCTTGAGACCAATGAACCTGTTTTCGAGAATATCGACACGTCCAATGCCATGATCTTGCCAAGAGCATTGAGACAGATTGAAGAGCTCGAGGGATTCCGTGACGGTCTGTACGGTGTGATAACCTGAACAGGAAGGCTCAAAATAGATGGTGATATCAAGAGGAGTGTCTGGGGGCCTCGAGAGGGCGGACAGTGCGCGTCCACATGTCTTGGGGCGGGGTTACGTTAGGCTCCTCCTCAATGCCGGCCTCATATGAGCAATGCGCCAAGTTGTCATCCATTGAGTACGGCTTTGCCTTGGTCGAGGTTACGAGGATACCCTTCTCAGCGGCATAATGAAGAAGGTTGTTACGTCCTTGGAATTATTAGTAGAAGAGAGGATCGCGCTATGGGGTGATAACCTTGATTTAATTATTGCTCTTTCCGGTGCATGATTAAAATCCTTCAAGTACCTAGTCAATAGAATGATAAAATAAAATAGGGAATTTATAGAATTCTAACAAAGGGCAAATGAAACGAATTAGTGAAAAAAAAAAAAAAAAACGACGAGACTTATAACAGGTAATTGACGTGATGCCCACAAGGCATGGTGGGAATCGAGGCCCAGCTGTCGGCAGGCCCGCCCCTCGGCATCAGCGTCATGGTTCCTTCCGATAAGGTAGTTCGGAGCGGAGGCTTGCTAATTATAATTTATGCTTCATGTCGACCAGTTGATGCTGGGCGCCAAATTCCAATGGCCATCATGCCTCCGGACAAAGGCGAACTGGGCAACGCATGATAGCGTGCATCCTTCTGTGTGTGTGTGGGGGGGTTTTTTTGTCGTTGTTTCCTACGCAGGCGGCAATTGCAATGTGCCTTTTTCTTTTCCTACATACATACATCTTGTTTTCACACAAACGCAAGATGGGAGGAGACTTGTCGCACTGCATCATGCGTTGTTCAAGGATGGAAAAAAAAAATTCTGCTGATAGTCTGTCATGCGGTCCGCTTCTCCCATGGTGGCAAGAAGACTTGGCTGTCAGAGTCTTGTGTGTCGAGGAGATGGCGGGTTGTGGCCGAGCTGGTTGCACAGAGCACGTCGTGCTGCGACGCTGGCCGTGGTCCTTGAATTCACCGGTCGATTATTTTGCCGTCGAGTGAGTAAAGTGAAGTCGTCTGGCAAATGGATCCCGAGGTTCATGATAGAGGGCATGTGGTATGTTGTTCATTGGACTCGATACTGGCAGTGGCAGCGGCAGTGGTAGCAGTGGCAGCAGTGTGTGTTTCATGCCTGCCGTGGCGCGCAGTGGGTCTTCTGGCAATCTCTGGCATCTGCCGTCCGACTGTCGGCCATTGCTGTCTTCAACCGCCGCCACTGGCTGGCCTGGGCACAGCCACCACCAACCACTGGCCAGCGTGCCTGTTCGGCGAACAATCAGCATGCGTGACTGCTTGTTCAGGAATCAGCACTGAGCACTGTGAGCAGGCGACGGCGTGCAGCTGGCGTGCAGCTGGCGTGCAGCTGCCAGCTGCCAGCAGCCAGCGGCGGGCACGCAGCAGCTGGCCCGCCCCCCTGTGGCGCCTGCTCCACTCGAAACAGCGCCTTTGTACTCTCTTCGGCCAGGAGTCAGGACCCAGGATGAAGTCGGGACCAAAACCGAGTGACCCGGCGGCGTCACGAGTCACGACTCACGACCAGGCAAAACACCTGCCCACGCCCTCTCACACGGCCAAGCTTGGTTCCTGTTTCGCGTCCGGTTCGCGTCTGGCTCGTCCACCGGTTTTGTTCAGTTCATTTGTCCACCACAGCTTCCAAGGGCCCAAGGGCCGGATTTGCGGAGAGGCTGCTGCCATTGCTGCGCGCTGTGCATAGACGGGACCATGTCGCAGTATGCGCCCCGGCATGGCCTGCCTTCGACGTCAGACGCATCCTCGAACCCAGACATTGACCTTGTCGCTGCGTCCGGCATGCGCTTGGACTCGAGCCGTCCGTATGCTTCATCCTCGTCTCCCCCATCTCCGTCCTCCGCTGCCGGCCATCAGCCTGCGAGCCCAACCACCGGACGTCTGGTCAACCTCGGCCCTTCGCCGCGCCCAGGTCATCCAGGACACCCAGGACACCCAGGACACCCAGGACACCCAGGACAAAGGTGAGCTTGGCCACGGCGACATCTTGTCCGTCTTTGAACTGTTTCAAACGAGCCCGCGTCTCTTTCAAGCCTCACAGCCGTTGGTACCCTGCCGTGTTACACCGCAGTTTGATTCTGCATAGGCGTCAAAGGGGAAAGGGAAAAAAGCAAGAACCCAGCTCTTTGGAGCTCTCCGGAGCTCTTTTGGAGCTCTTTGGAGCTCTTTGGGGGGACGCTATAGCCTTGCGCGTGCCGAGCCTTGGATTCAAACACTCGACACACATGTGCTACTTGTTTGCTCGTTTCACTTGACCCTGCCAATCTTTCTCATTTGCATTTTTTTACTTTTCCACTCTATTACTTAATCCAGCAAGGCTGTCCTGTGCGAATTGTCCCAGTTCAATGCCTGTCTCACTCGGAGCTGACGCGCAGTTTACCATTGACTTCCTTCCAGATCCCCCCGACCACCCGTATCAAGCCCATTATCTGCGGCGAGCAACGTGCCGACCTCTTCATTGAGCGCGAGTCCTTCCGAACCAGCCTTTTTTGGGACACGGCAGGAATCACAACCCAACAGCCCCAGAACGACGGAGAAGCTGTTTATCAGATCGCCCGTTGGACAGACGCCTTTCCATAGTCAGCCGTCCAGTCCATTCTGTTTGGAGGACGAGCTCCGAAGACTGCGGATACCCAGTCATCCGAATGACGGCGGAAGCGTCTCCGACCCTGTAGGATCCAAGGCTGCGCTCAGCCCTCCCAAAATCATCGAATCGACGACCAAAGCGACCGCAATGCCGCGCTCGAGCACAAACGAAAATCCTCACAAGTCGCCCCAAGGCTCGCCCATACATGATGCGCCCATGTCCACATCGTCTTGCAAACATGGCTCAGACAAGGCTGCTTTGCGAGAAGCTCAAGCCTCGGCCGATCTTGCGAGCATCATCAAAGCTGCTGGCAGCCCGGAGGCCGTCATACATCATCTACTGAAAGAGAAACATTCTCAGTCGCAGCAGAATAGTCAGCTGTGGCGGTTGGTCGATAAGCAAAGGGCCATGATTTTGGGCTTGAATAAGGACCTTGAGGCAGCGCTGAAAGAGAAAGAGAAATACAGGCGAAAGCTCAAAGACATGATGTCCAATCCTGCGATTTTGAAGGCCGCATCCGCAACACAAGAAGAAATGCCAGAGGAATCCGCCGAGCGAGGTTCTACATCACCGGCGACCCAAGCCGCCGAGTCGAGGGCTTCGGCTGCTTCTCAAGGGCTTGGCCCCCCTTCGATTGACTCGGAATGTCATATTAACTCCCCCACCGACAGCTCAATAGCTCCCTATCCGATCACTCCTCCAGCGGACAGACCACATGCGTCACTGCACGCGGTCAATGAGGTGCTGGACCTCCAGCGTGCCATGCCCAAACAGCAAGAACACGCCAGAGACAACCTTGATCATGAGGATCAGGTGACAGAACCCCCGCACACCATCTCACCATCACCCTCGCGAAGCCTCCCGAGTGACCCGCCGGAATCATCAGCTCCAAAGCTGCCAGCTGCTCCTCCGTCTGTGGCGGTAGTCGAGCCGTCGCAGCAAGCAGAAAAAGGTCTCGGCCAGTTTTCGTCTCCGCCCAGGAGAGCACCGCCAGCACCTCTGCAGCTGAAGCAGCAGATTCGACGGCACCTGGCTATCTCCGCCGATGAAGATGACAGCGAGTCAGAGTACGAAGACGTTGTCGAGGTTGATGACGCTGTGGACGAGAAACGAGGTCGCCGCAAAACGAGAGACGATGACGATAAGGAGCGTGAAATTGCTGCGTTTCGACAAGCTCAAGGGCGCAGTTCGGCCCAAGCTCGATCAGAAAGCCTGCGACAACAAGCTCTTCATCAGGACGCTTCTGCGCCTTGCTTGTCAACAGAAGCGGAAGAAGCCGAAGAAGAAGAAGAAGGGGAGGGGGAGGAGGAGGATGATGAAGAGGAGGAAGAAGATGAAGATGAAGAAGAAGAAGAAGAAGACGATGACGATAATGATGTTGATGTTGATGATGACGAAAAACAAGAAGAAGCGAAGATTGCGCCAGTGGATGGCTTGCCTGTGGCAAGGGAGCGAAAATATGCTGTACCACCTCTTCTGAGTCCGGGTTTGCCGAGCACACCCCGTCCATTTGGTAAGATTCAGCACTCGGCCTCTGCTCCCCTTTCTGCTCGACTTGGTCCTACAACTCCGCAGTCTCCACGCCCACCTCGCCAGCCGGCTGCTCTCAGCCTCAATAGTTCACCGTTGGTACAATCGACTGTCTCGAGAGGGCTTGGTGGTGGTGAAGCAAGCCAGGCATCACGGACGGAGCGCACAAAGATATACAAAGAATTGGTGACGGAGGAGTATCCTGATCTCCTTCTGTCTCCGAATGCACTTCCATTAATCGAGATCAAGGTCGCCTCGTCCCGTATGAAGCCTTCACGCGCAAGCCTCATGTCGTTGACACAGCTGGAAGAGGATCCAGTCTTCACACTGGCTGTGCTGTCGCGAGCAGATCAGGCAGAATTGTGGCGCGTAGAGAAGGACATTGCATCCCTGGGAAAATTGGACGCGCGGCTCAGGAATTGCGCCGCCTTTACGGCCAAGATACCAGAGCGGTCTCTCTTCAGTGGCCACGCGCCAGCGAAACTGGATGCCCGACGAGTTGTCTTGGAACAGTATATGGAAGAGCTTCTGGACACACCTTTTGATACCACCACGGCCATAGAGCTTTGCAGATACCTGTCAACAAATACCCTCCCGCCCAACAATGACGAAGCCGGCTCATGCGTTGGACAAACACCTGGAAACAGTGGACTCGGAGCCGGGGCCGACGATGGTTCGGTCCGAAGCGGCTACCTGACTAAGAAGGGGAAGAACTTTGGCGGCTGGAAGGCGAGATTCTTCGTCCTGGACGGACCGCAGCTCAAGTACTACGAAACACCCGGCGGAGCCCATCTGGGCACCATCAAACTGCGAAATGCCCGCATAGGCAAGCAGTCCCAAAGTCAAGGCGGCGGAGACCATTCGCCAGCACCGCAGATCACCGGAGAGGATCTCGACAATCAATATCGCCATGCATTCATCATCTTGGAGCCCAAGAAGAAGGACTCCAGTGCTCATGTGAAGCACGTCTTGTGTGCCGAGAGTGACAAGGAGCGTGACCTCTGGGTGGATGATGTGCTGCAGTGTTTGGGAAACCGAGATGACGATGACGCTGAACAGCCTCGAGCTGCAGCTGGTGCTGCCGGTGCTGCCGGTGCTGCTCCTGCTGCAGCCTATGAAAGACGGACCCCTGGCGCAATCGACAAAGCGAGCGGCAACAGACCAAGGAAGAGCAACCAAGGGAAGAGGCAGCAGCAGCAGCAGCAGCAGCAGCAGCAGCACCACCACCACCACCAGCATGCGAATTCCGACACCCTGATTGGCGTTCGATACGATTACACACACGCCGGCGAGGCACCTATTGTGAATGATGGCATGAGCTCGCAGGCCAGCAAACTGATTTCTGGGCCAAAGGACCCTCAGATTATCTCGGACTCGGCCGCTTGGGGAAATAGGACGGGTCTTGGCCTTCCATCGCTTGATGAGAAGAAGCAGAGGAAGCGGAGCTTCTTTGGCTTTGGGCCCAAGACACGCTCGTCCTCGGACGGCCAAGATTCATTGTTTGGTGGGAGTGATAACGGCTCGGCGAGTGGACCATGTTATCTCCACGGCCATGGCGCAGGACCTGTCCGCCATGTGTTTGGGGTGCCTCTGGGGGAGGCTGTTCGCTACAGTCCGCCCACGGACGTGAATGTGCCGTTGCCGTCTGTTGTGTACCGCTGCATCCAGTATCTCGATTACAAAGATGCCACGTCCGAGGAGGGCATCTTTCGACTCAGCGGTTCGAACGTGGTCATCAAGCAGCTTCGGGAGCGTTTCAACGTGGAAAGCGACGTGAACCTCATCACCGATGAGCAATCCTACGACATGCACGCGGTTGCGTCGCTCCTGAAGCTGTACCTGCGGGAACTGCCCACCACCATCCTGACGAGAGAACTCCACATGGATTTCCTGTCGACGACGGAGATCCACGATGGTCGGGACAAGGTGGCCCGGCTGGCCGAACTTGCCCAGTTACTGCCGCGGGCGAACGTGACGCTGCTGAAGTACCTGCTTGCTTTCCTGCTCCGCGTCATCAACAAGTCGGATGTCAACAAGATGAACGCGCGCAACGTGGGCATTGTGTTCTCGCCGACGCTCAATATCCCTGCGCAGGTGTTTGCCATGTTCTTGCAGAATTACGAGGGCATCTTTGGGATTGACCCGGAGGAGTATGAACTGCCTTCGCCCACCAGCGAGTATGACGTCCAGGGGCATGCTGATGCGCCGCCGGCATCACAACCACATGGCCACCAGCCTCGGCTGGATCATTTGAGGAGGGAACAACAACAACAAGACCAGAGGACGACGCCGACACCGCCTTTGCTGTCGACGACGGTGCAGAGTAGTCGAGGTACGCCGACGCCTCCTCTGGGGCCGCCTCGTCCTGCATACGAGAGCAGCTACAGCATACCTGCGGGCCACGATGGCCACAACCACCATTCCGCACAGAGGGGGGCTGCTGCAGCTGGCCATGACGGTGAAGGTGATGGCCTCAGCCATCCTCCATCTTGCCACGAGGACCGGGACCACCCAGGGACTGCGGAAAAGACGCCAAGGACGGGGGTGCCGCCGGCCACAGGCAGGAGACGCGAAAACGCAACCTTGATGATGGGCGGGACGGGGACGATGAGCTTGCAAAATCAGGCATCGAGGAGTCGTCTTCGCGAAGCGTCGCGATACTGAAGCCAGAGCTCGAGCATGAGAGTGCAGCATCGTGGGGCGGTGCTACCACCATTCACCGCATCTTTTTTGGGCCTGTTTGGAATCTTTGCACTCTACTCTACACAATATATATATATATACATATATATATACATATATATACTATTCGTTGAAAGAAGCAGCAGCAACGGCTGCCGGGGATTTCGTATCCCGCTCGGTTTTGTTTCATATTTTCTTGCATTAGACGCTCAAAGCACACGGGATGGATTTGTTGGGATTGCACGGGAGGTTTTCATTCTATTCTTGCCATTGGATGAATACAAGGATAGATGGCGGGGGCTTTTTTTGGTTTCTTTTCTTCTTTTTTTTTTTTTTTTTTTCTCCTCATGCGGCTCATATGTTTGATCGGCTGGCTGTTTATCTTGGACATGCATGCACGACGTTGGATTGTATGGTGTTTTTGACGTAGCAGAAGATTATGTTCCGCTGTTTCTTTTTCTTTTTCTTATACTACATGAGGTACCTAGGTACATGTACGCACGAGGTTAGATCCCTTGCTTGCTCACTCTC
>SRQA01000155.1:0-33763 GCA_018360365.1 Claviceps citrina
CTTAGAAGATACAACTGAATAGAACCCCCTTATGTGTACACACCTTTTACCTACGGTTACGCGTAACCCACAGGTATCTTTTACCTGTGCTCATCCAACATTTGTAATACATATAGAATTGCTTGTGCCCTTCCTTATTATTATCTAGACAGTCTTTGCATTTAGTGTGCTAGTTTTGCTAATAATAATAATAAGCAAAATAAATAGTAAGTCTGCCTTAAGTGCTATAATATTTAACTAAGATATAAATTCCTTGCTACTAATAGCAATAAGCTTCCTAATTATTATAGTTGTATATATTAAGAGTTAATTAGATCTACGCTAAGATTATTATTCTTTAGTAGTAGTATAGATTACGATTTATTTATATTCTTATTATAATCTAATCTATAGAATTCTTAATAAGCAGTTACTGCTAAGCTACTAGTAGCATTACTAGCATAAGGTTATACATTTGTTACTAACCCTAAATTCTATAATAACCTTTCCGCGGTTGTAATTAATAATATAGATATTTATTATCTAACTACTTAGACCTTAAAGTTAGAGGGCTATGCAATAGAATATTGCTTATAATATAAGAAGAAGTGGTTTAATTTAGATATTTATTATGAGATTTGCTATAGCTGCTGTTAACAAGATAGTAATAGGGGCCCTGAAGAGCTAGTTTTCTTCTTATAGGAAAACAACCTTAATTTTAGTATAGTTCTAGACTATCTTCTATAATTATTATAGGTAGAAGAGATGCTAATTACCTAAGTCTACGTTTATATTTAAGTTTTCTAGTATTATAGGCAATAGTACTAATACTATGGCTATATAATTAACTTCCTTTAAGATATTAGTATAGTTTACTTATAGCTCCCTCTTTTACCCTAGGACTTAGATATTGTTATTCTTTGTCCTTGTAATATAATAGATTAGCCTTATATAGTTTAGCAGTTTAGAAACTAGTTTCATGTGCAGAAGCGATATATCTAAATTTAGTTAGAGTTTTTACAAATTAACTATCCTTCCTATTGTAATATTATTATTAATTCGCATTGCATTAACTAGATGCCTAAAGACGGTAATGTTATAAACTAGCTAGCTACTTAAGATATTAACAACATTAATTTTAACAAGCTAGTTAATACTAAGGAACCTAACACAAGTGCTAATAATAACCTCTATATATTTAATTAAGCAGCCATTCTAGCCTTTATTATAGCTTAGTTAGATATAGAACGTCTTTATTATTAACTTTAAGGGCAGTAGTTACTAGAGCAGATTCTAATATAGCTATATATTAAGATGCCTAAGATTTGCTCTATACTATTAAACAAATTTAATTAATTACAGCCTCTACTATTACTAGCATTTCCTATGCTATATCCCTATAGCAAGGCAGATTTTATTGCTTTACGGATTTGCTCTATTAAATATAGCGAGTATCTTAAGCATGCAATAAAATAGCATAATAAACGTTTTGCATAGCATCTACGATTTTAATATATTGTTTTTAACACCCTAATGTGTTAGTAAGTTAATTCTTAAAGCTCCTTTTTTATTAAGAAGCCTAGTTATTAGGAACTAGTTAATATTAATACTATTTGTGCTGCTTTTAATAAAAACACTCCTAAATCTATTACCTTACTTAACTTAATTATCTAATTTTTAAGTAGTTTACGCAAAACTTGTGCTTTTTAGGGAGGTAAAAGATATTAGCTAGAGGCTTAAGTACATGCTTTAGGATGTCCAGCGCTCTTTTTAACACTCTTTGCTATAGATTTGCACTAGGTAAGTCTTCACAAGCATCTCCCTTTATACGCTAAATAGATAGAGGCAGATTCTTATTAAAGGATTAATATATTAAGCGCAAATTTACAAGATAATCCTTACATTACTGCCTATTACTTTTACTATTAATTTACTATATTTCTTAAGGATATACTTATTAAGAAGTTCTACTTTAATAATAGCTAGTTTTAATATAAATAGTAGGCTTATAGTAGCACGCATATTTATAGTGTCTTCTAGATAGAGAGTTCTCTATTATTAAACATATCTACCCTAGAGATAATATAGGAATTTGCAGACTTCTAGGGTTAGTTTGTAATAGCCTTTAATCCTAAACCTTCTTAAGTTAGTGCTTAAGGTAATAGAGATCCCTTAACATCCTTCTATGCTAATAGACTAATATATTAGGTTCTTTCTAATATTATAAATTGCGTTTAACATTACTAATATAATGTAATATACTACTTGCATAAACAACGCGGTACTAGGCTAAATGCTAAACTAGAATATTATTTTTATTTCCCACGGTAGCATCACGTTAAGCCTTAAGTATCTTAACTACTATATGCTTACTATTACGCCTTTAACGGTTAGCAAAACGATGTTAATCTAAATAACTATAATTATACAATCTCTCTTAGCTAGCTAGCTAATTATAACATCTCACTGTGTACCTCTATTTACGCAGTTATTTAGTATATTACTAAGTATTATAGTAAGTCCGAAACGCAGAGTTAAAGCTATTAAGATATTATAAGAACACTTCTTCTGCTTATTAATTAGTTATAAGGATTATAAGGCTTTGTAGTAAGGTTTATAAACAAGCTTACTACAGAACGAGATTAGCTAGTAATAGAAGTCTATTATTTACTACTTAATTTACCTCTTTAAATTAGCACGCAAATTATACGTAATATTAATTGCTGCCCTTTTAAGTAATAATTTAATAGTATAAGGATTAATAGCAATAAGGTATAGGCAAATAGAAGCCTATATTAAAGGTACCTTTAGTGTACTAATAAGTGGGAGGATTTAATATACTTTAAGTTCCTTACTAAAGTTAACTTTACTCTAGCTTTGTGGCATTATTATAATAATGCACCTAATTAGGTATTAGCCTATTTCCCACGATATAAATCTGCTATTAGTTATAAAGAGTATAAGCAGTTTTGTTAGGTAAAGCTACTCCTCTATTATTAATACTAATATCCTAATAAGTTAATAGAGGTTAAGGGCACTAAGTTTAATATATTTGCTAAAGTATATAGCTATTGTATTGTAGTTTATTGCGGTGTTTATCCTTATAACTACTATAAAGACCTGCTAGAGCTAGAAGAGGATAAATTTAAGGATAGTTTTAGGGATAATTATAGCATTACAAATATGGAATGGGAGGAGCTTATAGCGTAACTTCCCTAACGCAGGCTAGAAATAGAAGACATTAATCTTCTAGGGAATTGTAATATTAATATATAGGCATCCTAGGATTACTATATTAGAAAATACCCTAAGCTTATAACATCTAGCCGCGACTTTTGGCGTGCTTAGAAGCAGGACTATGTTAGTGATTCTAAGTATAATTTATCTAACAGTGTGTATGATTAACTTAACGGAAAGTAGTGACTAGTGTTTGATTTGTTTGTTTAGTACCTACAAGACTCTCTTAATAAAACAAAGCTAATGCCTATATAGTTATTAGTGTAAGTTAATAGTTAGGGAGGTACTAGGAAATCCTTTATAATTTAGGCATTATCTTAACAATTAGAATAGCTTACACTGGATTGTGTTGCTTGGGCAGCGCCTATAGGCATAGCTGCTAATGCTATTAATAGTACTATAATCTATATGCTTTTTTGTCTTCCTATCTCTAAAAGTATTGCTAGTTTGCTGCCCCTGTAGCCTAGCAAACTATCTAACCTCTAGGCAAAATTGTAGCATGTTTAATATCTTATCCTTAACAAGAAGTTAATAATTAGCCTTAAGACCCTTAGCTATATCAATTCTTGGCTACGTTAGGTCTTTTTGCGTTATTAGAATAACTACTTTAGCGGTTATAGTGTGCTGCTTCTTAGTGACTTTTACTAACTTTTGCTAGTTATAGAGAAGCCACTCTATACTATAATAGATTTAAAGAGCCTAATTAAGCTTATAGGTCGTAATATATATTGCGCCTTTAATAAGACTATTATGCTAGATTAAGTTGTTTGCTAACAAGGCAATAAATAGGCTGCTTTTTGTTAAGCATTAGAAGGGCTTTGATATAATAATCTAACCTTGTAAGATTAGTGACTATTATGTACTCGAACGCAAGCCCTTTTATTAAACAAAGAAGTTAACGCGTTTAAAAGCGCTATCCGAATTTACCTAACTAACGCGTAGGTTAAAGAATATAACCTTAAATATATAGAATAGCTTTGTGTGCTGTGTATTATAGCTATAGTAACAAATATTAGCCTAGGAGCAGCTAATATTAACTTTATAACCGCTAGTAATTTACATTATTACCTTCCTCTTTGCCTAGGAGCTTAAGTTATGCTTACAGAGAATATCTAGACTATTATTAGACTTGTTAATAGAGTAATTAGTATAGTTTACAATATTATTTAGCTAGCTATAGTTACTAACCCCTATGTAAAGCATCCTTTAGTTATCTTAGTTAAATTTAAGAACTATAGCGGTCCTAAATGCTTTAGTAATCTAGATCTTGCTAGTATTGTTCTAATCTTTTAATTAACTTATAATTTCCTTAAGGGGATAGTGCTGTGTTTACGCTTATAGTTTCCTTTAATAATTACTTATAGTATTATAGTATATAAATCATAAGGTGTAATGCTTAAAAAGGCAGTTGTTAATATCTCTAAGCAAGATTTCTAAGCTAGTCTCTCTTATATTACTATATCGCGAGTTAAGTTACTATAAGGCATTATATTTAATGCCGCTTTTAATCTTGCTAATATTAAAGGGAGCGTAAGAGTTAGTAATAAATAGAAGGATAATAATTGTTGCTATTATTAGATACTTATAGAAGTATAATTATGTCTTTAGATTATATTATTATTTAACATAATGCATTAGCTTAACTATTTAACAAGTAGAGCGCCCTAAAATTAGTGTGGCAGATAGAGCAGAGAGAAAAGCATAATAAATTACAAAGCAATTACGTAATTAAATTCTCGTGCCTACTATTGTGTAGTTAATTATATAGTTAATTGTGTAGTTATTAAGTAGTGCAGTTGCTAAGTTACTAATATAATTTGTAATAGCATTAATTTAAAGGTTATAGGTTATAATATGTGAACACTACTTAACCTAGAGCGTAATAGAAAGGTTATGTGTTAATGTAGTTAGTAGTAAGGCTAGCACTATTACTTGTTAACACGCTATATAGGTCTGGCCCTTATGTAGTAGACTAATCTTAAGGGCTTATGGGTTCTCTAGGCTGCTTCCTTGCCTTATTTAAAAGAAGAAACCCCCCCTATTAGTGTGAAAAGTAAAGGAATAGTTAGATAGTTTATGTAGTAAATAGCGTACATAGTAATTCTATATGCAGCTGACTATAATACTAATATGTAATGCTAGCTACTAACTATAATAGGAATTAACTAACTAACTAACTAACTAACTAACTAACAAAGCTAATAATAATTAATAATAACTATGACTTTAAGTAAGTGTCCTTATATTGTAAGTAGTATGTAGCTAATATGTAACTATAGATATATAATACTTGCTATACTTGTAATACTTACTATACCTCTTCTCTTCCCTAATAATTTAATAAAAGCTATAACTCTTAGTTATTAAATAAGTACCTAGGCAGTTTCCTTAGGGAGGCGTTTAGTCCTAGCCTATAGCTAATATAAAGTTGCCTAGTAAGGGGAAATTTTTTTTGTAAATATATAAGAGAATTTATAATATATAAGGTTAGGTATACTTTAATTACGCATTACTTTTCTTTAAGATAGAGGGAAATTCAAAAGGTTATGGGTTTAAATACGTGTGTGTGTGTGTGTGTTTTTTTTTTTTTTTTTTTATATAAGCTAAGAGATAATAAAAAAAAAAGTTATGTAATAATATATGTGTGTGTGTAGTGTTTGTTATTATAATTACTATAATGTGTGTAATATAACGTAATTAATAGTTAGTTATATATATTGTGATTAAGCCTGTAGTTATATAGTTAGTATGCTTTGTGATAGTGTTTTATAGTATTTTAGTAATATATATCCTGTGACTATATGCGGAGGAGAGAGGTCTTTAAAGGAAGGAGGTTATTGTAAGAAAAAGCAGAATTTACTAAAGGCAGTAGCTTGCCGCAGGCAGCCCCTAGCAGGGCCCCTGGAGGGAAATAATTATAGAAGGGGGTAATTAATAGAAGGGGTAATTAATAGAAGGGGTAATTAATGGAAGGCGTGATAATTAATGGAAGGCGTGATAATAGAAGGAGCGTTGTAATCGCGCGATAATGTTCTTCCGCCCCGGCTTTCACAGCTTTGCGCCTTATGGCAGGGTATTCACCCGCTGACATTGACCTACGTATCGGGCAATTGGCCAGAACATTCTCTGGGTCCCGAACAGGGGGGTGAGCCCGTGGCAACACGTTTTTCCGACCGACCGACCCTTGTTGGCCATGACAATTTTTCTGCGCGACAGACAGCAGCGACTTCCAAATACCACCAAGCTAGCCATCCACCCATTCCATCCACTCTTCTTCTCTCCTTGATCCCCAGATTTTTGCCAGCGCTCCGTCGTCTTTCTTGCGCCTTTGTACTTAATCTATCCCCCTTCTCTCTTTTTCTTACTTAATTCCACACAAAGATGCAGCGTGCACTGAGTTCACGAGCGCGAGCTACGGCTCTGTCATCTGCCGCTCGTTACCGCGCTGGTGCTAGTCTCGGTCAACAGCTTCGATTTGCTCACAAGGTATGATGATGCTGATACGATGAAGAGAGGTCGGAAAGAAAGAGCCTTGGCTGACAAGAGAGCAAACAGGAGCTCAAATTCGGAGTCGAGGGCCGTGCTGCTCTCCTGGCCGGTGTTGACACTCTGGCCAAGGCTGTGGCTACTACTCTGGGTCCCAAGGGCCGAAATGTTCTGATTGAGTCCAGTTATGGCTCGCCCAAGATCACAAAGGGTATGTGCTTGTCGCATTGGGCATACTGCGTACATCTGAATATGCGAGACCAGAAATCTTGATGCTAACACTCACGCCACAGACGGTGTCACTGTCGCCAAGGCCATCTCCCTCAAGGACAAGTTCGAAAACCTCGGTGCCCGTCTGTTACAAGACGTGGCCGCCAAGACCAACGATGTGGCCGGTGACGGCACCACGACCGCCACGGTCCTCGCCCGAGCCATCTTCTCCGAGACTGTCAAGAATGTTGCCGCTGGCTGCAACCCAATGGATCTTCGCCGTGGTATCCAGGCTGCCGTTGACGCCGTCGTCAAGTACCTCCACGAGCAGAAGCGCGACATTACGACGAGCGCTGAGATTGCTCAGGTCGCTACCATTTCTGCCAATGGCGATGTGCACGTTGGACAGATGATTGCCAATGCCATGGAGAAGGTTGGCAAGGAGGGAGTCATCACCGTTAAAGAGGGCAAGACCATGTCGGACGAGCTCGAGGTCACCGAGGGCATGCGCTTCGATCGCGGTTTTGTTTCTCCCTACTTCATCACCGACACCAAGGCCCAGAAGGTTGAGTTCGAGAATCCCTTGATTCTTCTGTCTGAGAAGAAGATCTCTGCCGTCCAGGACATCATTCCCGCTCTCGAAATCTCAACCCAGACTCGTCGCCCTCTCGTCATTATTGCTGAGGACATTGACGGCGAGGCTCTGGCCGTGTGCATTCTCAACAAGCTCCGTGGTCAGCTTCAAGTCGCTGCCGTCAAGGCCCCCGGCTTTGGCGACAACCGCAAGTCCATCCTCGGCGACATTGGTGTCCTGACCAATGGTACCGTCTTTACCGACGAGCTCGATATCAAGCTTGAAAAGGCTACCATTGACATGCTCGGCTCCACTGGCTCCATCACCATCACCAAGGAGGACACCATCATCCTCAATGGCGAGGGCTCCAAGGATGCCATTTCTCAGCGATGCGAACAGATCCGCGGCGTCGCTGCAGACCCCACCACCTCCGAGTACGAAAAGGAGAAGCTTCAGGAGCGCTTGGCCAAGCTCTCTGGCGGTGTCGCCGTCATCAAGGTCGGTGGTTCGTCCGAGGTCGAGGTCGGCGAAAAGAAGGACCGATTCGTCGACGCTCTCAATGCCACCCGCGCTGCCGTCGAGGAGGGTATCCTGCCCGGTGGTGGTACTGCCCTGCTCAAGGCCTCCGCTCAGGCCCTCAAGGACGTCAAGGCTGCCAACTTTGACCAGCAGCTCGGTATCAACATCATCAAGAACGCCATCACCCGCCCTGCCCGCACCATTATCGAAAATGCCGGCATGGAAGGCTCCGTCATCGTTGGCAAGCTCACTGATGAGCACGCTGCCGACTTCAACAAGGGCTTCGACAGCGCCAAGGCCGAGTACGTCGACATGATTGAAGCCGGTATCCTCGATCCTCTCAAGGTTGTGCGCACCGGTCTCGTCGATGCCAGCGGTGTCGCCTCTCTTCTGGGAACCACCGAAGTCGCCATTGTTGAGGCTCCCGAGGAGAAGGGTCCCGCTGGACCTCCCATGGGCGGCATGGGTGGTATGGGAGGCATGGGCATGATGTAAGATTTCTCGCACACAACCATGGGACCTAATGATTTTCTTTTCCAAAGGCGGTGTAAAAAAAAAAAAGAAACCAGGCCGAGGCAACATTCGGGCTTGGGTTCGATGTTGTAGAACAGGCAAGTAAAATGAAAGGGGCTATAACCATTCTCCTCTCTACTCATGTCAGCATGTTTGTTTTTTTCTCTATATATCCTGTATAATAGCAAGTCGCACGTGGCCATGTAAAACAGAACGTCAAATTGACGAAAAATGAGAAGATGTAATTCAAGGATCGTTCACTTAGCTTTGTAGATTTGTGTTTCCGTGATTTGAAGCCGCGTAGGCAGTCGTCTTCAACGGCCTCGTCGACCGATGGCGCAGTCCCACGGCGGGTCACGTGCTGGCATCATCTCACGGCCAACACCCCACCATGATGATGTGGTTATTTTTCTCCGCCGGGCTCCAGGTTCCCACTCCACGGCAGCAATACTTATTAGTGCCAAAGCACCCTTTACCTCCAACAAAACAAAGCGGCACTTTTCTCACTGCACCCCTCTCTCACCATCGCGACACCCCGTTCAGGTCGCCAAATCTTCAAACTCGTACGCTGCCCATCGCGGAGGCTCGTCACACTCCGAACCGAGATCCAATACCTAGTAGCTGACCAGTGGCTACAGTCTTTCCGCAAAACCGCCCCCCCCCCCCCAACCTCCCCTCATTCCGCGCATCCGTCTCCTGACCTTAAGACCCGCAACCATGGTACGTTTTCTCCCGCGATCTACTTCTTTGGAGAATGAAGCACGGTTTCTGACCTACGTCTCTCTTTCTCTCCTTCTCTGGTTGTTTGTAGTCTCAATCCGGGTATGTTTCTTGATGTTCTTCCTCCTTCCGAGATCGCCGACGGAGCCGACTGCCTTGTTTTCCGATTCGTGGCTGGTTACGAGACCGAAGAGACAAAACTGACCGCTTTCTCTCTTCCTCCTCCCTTTTTTTTTCTTTCCCACTCTTTCTCCAGAGCGACCGTTTCGCAAGACTGCATCACGGCCTACAATGACTTGAAGCTCTCCAAGAAGTACAAGTACATCATCTTCAAGCTCTCCGATGACTTCAAGCAGATTGTTATTGAGGATGCCTCTACCGACAAGGACTGGGAGAACTTCCGTGAGAAGCTGATCAACTCTACTACCAAGAGCAAATCGGTGAGTTTTTATGACAAGGGGATTTTTGCTATATTGAACACATTTTCCTATGTTTTTTTTTTCGTCTCCAAAGACGAATGCTGATTGCGCGCGTTTAGGGTGCGGTTGGCAAGGGGTGCCGATATGCTGTCTACGACTTCGAATACAACCTTGCCTCTGGCGACGGCGTCCGGTACGTTTGAGGTTGGGCCTGCAATATGGAGGGATAGCCCTTATTATATAACAAACGAAAGAAGAAGAAGAAGAAGAAGCAGAAAACGAACAAGAAGCACATCTTTCTCGGTATCGCGCTGACAGATCGCTCGCCTCTAGAAACAAGATTACCTTCATTGCCTGGTCTCCCGATGATGCTAGTGTCCAGGTATGGGCTCCCTCGATGCCTCTTCCCGATATCTTTTGCTGACTGTGATGTGACGTGGATAGCCCAAGATGATTTACGCTTCCTCCAAAGAGGCGCTCAAGCGAACTCTCACTGGTGTTGCTCATGAGCTGCAGGCCAATGACGCGGATGACATTGAGTACGACAGCATCATCAAGACCGTCAGCAAGGGTCTTGCTGGTTAGAAGAATCAATAAAAGAGAGGGGGAGAAAGGGATTGGGAGGTTAGAATGACTTTTTTTTCTTTCCTTTTTCCTCGGTGCGTAAAGAAAAGAGGGCTTTTACGGGAAACTTTGAATTCGCACGAGAGAGGGAGAAAACAAAAAAAAAAGGGACCGAAACGATCAATGAACTGACGGGGGAGAGCGGAATGGACTTGAGAGAGGTTATACAATTGGTAGCCCGACGTCGGGATCCTTCTTGTTGTCGCAAAGGGGAGGATGAGAAGATTAGCTGCTGGATGTGTTGAGTCTTGATGATGGAAGGCGCCGAAGAAATTTCCAAATTTAACAACATTTGCCGCTACTGAGACGGGTATACCCACACCTACTTTTCTTTTCTTCTCTTCTCTTTTTATTTTTTTATTAATAAGGTTGAACACATTTGCCATGGCGCCAACCTCTTTTTCTGCATTCTGTCTTGTCATGGTGCTGCCCTACTCGACTCCCAGCTCGACTTGAACAACGTCCCCATCTGCTTCGCCGTCTCCTCATCCTTCAGCCTCTGCAGCAGGAAGCCATTCAAATCCTCCCAAAACACCTCCGTGGTCAAGGCGTCCCGTCCCGAAGGCGCCGCCGCCGGGGTCGCCGCCGCCGCTGCCGCACCCTGCTCCGGCATGAAGACGGCCGCGGCGCCCCCAATCACCATGACGGACAGCTCGACCGTCTTGTGCGCACCGTCGGACACGATGTCCTTGATGATCTTGCTGTCCGCCAGGGGCCTCTTGTTGTGCAGCAGCCGGAGCTTGTCGACCGGTATGCTCGTCTGCTCCGCCACGCGGGCCTTGATGTCCAGCACGGAGGTGCTCAGGGGCTGGGAGGCGAGCTTGACGTCCAGGGGGGGGTTGCGCAGCGACTTGAGCAGCACGGTTATGCTGCGCTCTTGGCCGGGGAGGGTGGTCTTGGGCTTGGGCTTGCTCATGGGGGTGGGCATGCGGGGGAGGATGTACTGCTTCATCTGTCAGCGGGTTTGCGTGCCTTTTCTTTCTTTCTTTTGCTCCTTCTTTTGCTCTGCTTTTTTTTTCCTTTTCTCCTGGCGCCATTTCCTCCTCTCCCCCTCTTTTTGAACTCATGAATTATGTATACAAATGTTTTTTTTTTAGTCTTCTCGGGGAGAAGAGAAAGAACAGTCCATCGTGTCTTTGTGGCTCTAGAGACACAGGCTAGGTTTGGATGTGCAAGCAAGGGAAAAATAACCAACGTACGGGCGGCCGTGCAGGAAACGACTTCAGATCCTCGACATGGTCGGCGGATAGTCTAAAGGGGCGGGCGTCGAGGCTAGAAAGAAAGGTTCTGGCGAAGGCGGCTTCGGCCATGGCGGAAGTGTGTTTTTTTTGGGGGGGTTTGAGGGGGTCGGGGCGATGCGACAGGCCCGGCGTGGATAAGAGGCTGGGATAATTTCTTGTTCGGGAGGGCGGTGCGGAGGCGCAGTCGAGGAGTGTAGAGTAGTTTTGGGACAGGGGAATCGAGTATCTGGGTCTAATGGTCTAAGTGAATGGCCAGGGAATGCTGCGAGGCGTGGAGGGATGGCACGGAGGTTGGGCGTGGCGTTGGGACGTGTTTACGATGATGAAGTTGAAGTTTGTGATCACTTGAGTTGACAGGTTGATTAGGTAAGCTGATGGTGGAGTCGTGTCTGTCACCAGCTGAGTGACCAGTGACCACTGACACCACTGACCAGTGACCACTTGGCACTACCATCCACCCCGGGCCGGCCACCCACTCCCCCCTTGACTCCGTGAGTCAAAGTGGCTCCCGATCGAATCGATTTAGTCCAAAACTCTAAGCCCAAGACATCTCACAGAACTGCGTCGGAGGAAAAAGGCCAAAAAAAAAGTTTTTGCTCATCATAGCCCTCTTTATTTTTCAATGCCTTGGCCGAAGCGACACTTTTTGCTCGCGCGAGAGAAGGCGTCTTCCGGCTTCATTCCTGTTACCCTGGAGCCTGGGAGGATAATTGTGTCAGTCTTTGCGTGGCACACACACCCCCATCAAGCACGTCTTGACTTTCCGTCCTTGCCGCCTCG
The DNA here is from genome assembly GCA_018360365.1 of Claviceps citrina. Classification (NCBI taxonomy): domain Eukaryota; kingdom Fungi; phylum Ascomycota; class Sordariomycetes; order Hypocreales; family Clavicipitaceae; genus Claviceps; species Claviceps citrina. The sequence continues at coordinate 12,303 of SRQA01000155.1, forward strand.
TCGCCGCCTTGCCGCATCCCGCTTGCCACATGCCACATGCCACATGCCACATGCCAGAAAAATAAGGTGGCGCAGCTAGCAATCGACTCGGCCGAGCAATGGCGGAAGTTTATTTCTTGCAAGCCGCCGCGTGGCCCGCCCCCCTGCAGCCCAGTCGCACTTGCGCTTTTCCCACAAAACATTGCCTCACGCTGCGCCGGCACACAGTGCGAAAATATGCCAATGTCCGCGAAATCACACCGTCTGCACTGGGCTCGTCCTTGAACTGCCCAATCCAATCCACGATGCTTGGTGAAGGTGGAAAAAGTTACATCATCAAACCCTCTTCGAAGACTATGGAACTAGTCCAAAACTCTTTCTGTGCGTCGCATCTCCGACAAATGTGGCCGGCGCACAAGTTGCCCCCGACCCCTTCCTCGTCCACAGGACACCGAAAACCCTCGCGAATCCGGGCTGTAACCGCTTCTACAACCTTTTGCTTCAATCGCATGCCGCTTTCAGGCTCTTCCAAGAAAGTTGAGAAAGTGGAAGGAATACATACTGGGTATGTGGCTCCGGTAAGCCAACCACTTGCCACCAATCGTCAGGATCGAAGAGGTAATCATGCCATTTCACAGAACCTGTAATATGTCGCGGCTCAAGCGCTGCTTCCTAGCAGAAACGCCCAAGTCTTTTTGGGACCGTCGAATCAATCAAACACCACTCTTCGGCTTTGGATGTTCCCCAGCCACCCGACTTACTACGTGAGGACGCCTTTTCTGTCCGAGGAATGAGCAACGAAGAGAGTTCAGCAAAAGAACTATCTACCTCGATAAATCTGCAATCAAATCTTGGAGTAAGATGGAATCGACACGACAGGCACTCCAAGGACGCAAAGATGGTGTTTACACAACCACTTCGTCTCAACGAGATTCAGCATGGAACGTGTCTGATCCCAGATCAAGTGAGATGACATGAGTAAACTGCAGCGTTCCCTTCAAAAACTATACCCGGATCTGTCGAGCCATACGTGGAAAGTCATATGGGGTGGAACGAAACTCAAATCGATGGATATGACACTAAGATTTAGTCCAGTCCACCACTCAAGGGCACTTTAGTTTTCCTGCGGTGAAACCCGAATCCTCTTCATTACGGGCAACCAAATATCTAACTCGTAGGCAAGTTCACTTTTTCCTCGCCGTCTAACACGCAAATGTGCTTCCTGTGTTCCTGTTCGTGCTACATAGCCATTTTTGCCGCGTTTCCTTTTCACTGCAACTGCAATGCCAATTCTCATTGATTACACCCGCGCACATCTTCCCTTTTGATCACATAAACCCCCTTCAGTCTGGACTTCGTCAGTGAGGACCTTTGTTCAACTGCCTAAAAAAGTCTAATCATGGACAAGGTTTGTGGCTGCACATACTTGCATGTGGTGACCCGCAGCGACTCATGAGCGCCGCGCCTGCCAAAGCATATAAAGGCAACCACATCTCTTCCCCTATCAGCTAATTTCCCGTCAGAATTTATGTTTGATTTCATATATGAATCAAAATTACCACAGCCAAAACTACCACAGCTTATACGGTCGATGATGCGAATGCCTGAAAAGGTCTGAGGCCGGCGAGATGCTGAAGCTAAGAAAGAAAAAATATATATCAGCTAATAGAATTGGCTGAGTGAGGACTTACCCTTCAGAATCTATGGTTCATATCATATGGAAATCAAAGTTACCACAGGGTTCATCTTCATTAGGGGATCCTCACCTTTCTGCTACACAGAGTGCTCGTGGCCGGTCGATGATGCGAATGCCTGAAAAGGTCTGAGGCCGGCGAGATTCTAAAGATAAGAAAAGAAAAAAGATATATTAGCCAATAGAATTGGCTGACTGAGGACTTACCCTTCAGAAGTTATGATTGATTTCACGGAGGAATCAAAATGTCGGCATAAAATCATCATTAGGGGATCCTCACCTTTCTGCTATACAGAGTGCTAATCAAAGTGCCAGCAGCTAGTCGGTCAATGATGCAAATGCCTGAAAAGGTCTGAGACCGATGGGACAGTGTGAGCTGCTGGGAAGATGCGATGTGTCCAGAAAAGACCTCGACAAGAAATGATCAGAAGAGTGTGGGCATGTTGTGAGAGAGGAAGAAGAAGAAGAAGATGCCAGACGCGGAATCGTCTTTACTTTATAGACAAGCTGACACGCAAGCAAGAATTTGGCAGCTTCCCGCGAACAAGTCTCATACATACGCGGAAGGTTACTACAAGGACACGACAAGGACACGAAAGAAGGTGCCGATGCTTTTCAATTCCGCGAAAAAAGCAGGCACAATGTCTCGAACTCGGCAGAGGGGCCCCATGATACGGTCTGCTGCTTCCCTCAACAAGACAGAGTCGTCTAGGAAGCGAGCTCATGGAATGACGAATGCTCAATGCACTTTCATTTTGGTCATGCTAGATACCTAGTAGGTATTGAATCTTTGATCAAGGCGGAAGTCGGTCATATAATCAGTACAAGTTGGAGGCAATTCAATCGCGCAATGAACTTTGTTTTGTTTTTGATGTTTTTCTTTTTTTGTTTTTTAGCTTGGACAAGAAACTAATTGAAATATGCAAGATGCCATTCGACAATGGCCGAAATCCAAGATCTCTTGCACTCTATCGCCAGATTGGCCGATCCCTGCTGCGTACTCTTCTACTTTTCGCAAGAGGCAGGCAAGCATCGGAAAACCAAAGCCCAAGAGTTGACGCAGCCTAGTTCCTTCCAAGCAGCAACCCACCCCCCCCCTTCCCTTTCCCTACAAAGCCTCCTTCCAAAGCCGCCTTCCGTTCCTCTTGCTTGCTGCGTCCACGGACGCCTGCTGGCCCAGATGGGAAAGTCTGAAAAGCAGAATGACGAGGTTCTGTTCACGTAGCAACACCTCGCTTGCGTGGTGTGCCGAGGAAGGAGACCCATGACAGATACGAACATCATGTATGCTGGTCGGATGTCCTCGGGGACGAAATGGGCGTGGATGCACGGTGCAAACGAGAGGCAAATGACTTCCCGTGCCTACAAGAGGCCGACTTGAAAGATGTCCATGCCTGCATTTCAATGCCCAGCTGGTAATGCCGTCATGTATTCGTGTTTGACGAGGCTGGCTATTTCAATTCACTGCTCACAGCTCTGTGTGACACCCCCGTGAGTAAGGATCATAAAAGAAGGAATAGAGTCCCCTCGCTCCTGTTCAACGGAAGGGCGTCTCTACCACGTACTTGGCGTCGGTGTAAGCGACGTGGTACTCTGGAAGCGGCTCTCTCCCTTTCTCTCCCTCCCTCCCTCTCCCTCCTTCTCTCTCTCCCTATTTCTCTCTCCTTCTCCTTCTCCTTCTCTCTATTTCTCCTTCTCCTCCCTCTCCAGTCCGCAAAGAGGCTATTGGTAGGAATAGCTACCTACTTCGATGGACCCTACAGCTTGGGCGTCTCGGCCACAGTCCCAATCTTGTACTTGTCGCCGTACTTTTTCAGCACGCTCTCCGAGTGGTACTTCCAAAACGCCTTGGTGGCGTTCTTGCCAGCGAAACGCTTGAGAATGCGGTCCCCGCCGGGGTGTTCGGGCAGGAACTCTATGCATGTTTTGTCAGTGCCCTCTTTCTTTCTCTTCTTCTATCTTCTTTTCGCAAAATCCCACCGCGGCCAGGTCGGTTAGGCGCAATAGCGGCGCGGAGGCAAGGCGCACACGACACATGAATCCCTCCGTCCTGGAGGAACTCTTCCCAGATGATAGCAAACAGGGTTCGGGATAAAAAGAAGGGGCGACCCCTGAGGGAGGAGAGACATACTGGTAATGTCGTAGACGTTATTCTCCACAATCAACCACAGGCCATCCGCCTCCGTCTTGTGCTTCTGCACCTCGGCAACAGTGTACGTCTCGGACATGACGGCCGTTCGGTGGCGAAGGGTTGAGAATGAGTGAGGTTGGCGACAGTGACAAAAGTCAGGAGAGAAGCAAACAAGTCGGAGTCGGAGGCTGGGCCAAGGGAAAGACAAGATGATGCGAGGAGTGGATTGGTCGGTTGCATGTCTGGCCTGATTTACCTCGGCTCGGCGACGGCGCCCGGGCGCAAAGACGTCATGGGGAAGGATGGACCAATCAGGGCTGCTGCATTGCCAAGGTGGGATCAGAACCGGGAGTGTGTGTAACATTATGCGACCAGCGACACGAAGCAAGATCAACAAGATTAAAAGTTCAAAAGGTTTAAAAAATACATAAATACATGCCCGCCCGTCCATACACACATACACATCACCGCACAGCTCCTACAGCGCCTCCCACCTCATGGATAGGAACCCTCCTCCGCAGCGCAGTCCTGAACCGGTCCGCAAACGCAGACGTCCCCCTGCAGTCGCTCTCGGCCCTCTTCTCCATCGCCAGCGGCATCCACTCCTGTATCTTGGCAATTCGGTGTTTGTTCTACCGCAGAAGTTGTTAGCCCAAAACCCAAAGGAAGAGACGCAGACACGCAAGGAGGAAGAAAGAAAGAAAGAAAGAAAGCACAAAAACTCACCGACGGATGCGTGCTCAACACCTCCGGAAGCTCCTGCCCGCCGGCCCTCTGAATCGCCTCGACGCGCTCCCAAAACCCAAGCGCCTGCCGCGGATCGTAGCACGCCTCCGCCATCATCATCAGCCCGATGTAGTCCGCCTCGGTCTCCTGATTCCGGCCCATGGGCAGGTAGTACAGCAGGTCCGTCAGGTAGAACCGGCCGGTGTAGGACCACAGCCCGAAGAGCAGGAAGCCGGGCAGGCCGCCCGCGAGGAGGAAGAGACTCCCGGCCGTGAGGTTGGCCACCCAGGCGGCGGAGAGGCGCTCGGCAAAGTGCGAGGCCGTGTTGTGGGCGATCTCGTGGCCCAGGACCGCGGCGAGGGCGTCTTCGCTGCGGCAGAGGCTTAAGAGGCCGCTGTGGACGAAGACTTTGCCGCCGGGGTAGACGGCGGCGTTTGCTGTTTCTGCGGCACGGATTTGTTGTTAGAGAGTGAGGGGGAAGAAAGAAGAAGCCAGGAAGAGAGGGCATAAGGAGAATAAGAAGAAGAAGAAGAAGTATGTGCTTGTCGGTGCAGGTGGTAGGTAACGTAACACGGCGCACGCCGTAAAATTGCCCCGGAAGAGAGGGCAAGGGGGGAAAAAAGAAAGAAAGAAAGAAGAAGATCCAACGCCCACATACCGTTATCCGCAATGACGTGAACCTCCCAATCCAGCCCCGTCAGCCCACTCACGCGAATCAACTTCCCCATCACCCTCTTCACCACCACAGTCCTCGGATCCCACTCCGAGAGGAACCCCCCGCCCTGCTCCTTCACAACCCGGACCGCATCCTCAGCCGCCCGCGCATGCGCCAGCTCGACATACCGATCCGACAAGAAATTGAAGCGCCTCCGCCCCGTCACCGGCACCGTCTGCGAATTGCACAGGTAAAAGGCCACGGCGCCGAGCACCGCCACCACCACCACCGTCCGCGACGTGCGCGACCTCCCCGCCGAGGTGAACCTGTCGGCTACGACGTGGGGAACAAGCGGCCGGGCCTGTCGGAGGCGGTCGTCGAGGTTTCTGTGGGACGACGACGAAGAGCGTCGAGCTGACGGGGACGGGGAGGGGAGGAGCCCGGCGCAGCGGCATCGAGGAGTGTTGTCGTTGGCTGCTGCTGGGCGGGTGGCGCTGCTGCTGGTGGTGGTGGTGATGTTGCAGACGAAGGGGGGTCGTCGCCCGGGTTTGATGCGCAGGCAGCTGGTGAGAGGTCTGGCGGGTCGTGCGGAGAACATGTCTTTTTGTTGGGGCTCCCACGCGCGTCTTTTTGCCCGTCTGGACGGGCAGACGGAGGACTTACCTTCTCGTCGTGGGTCGTGGACTCGGCGTGGAGGTGGGAGGAGGTGAGGTGAAACAAACGAGAGGAAACGGGGATCCATCGGCCGATAGCGGCCCGTTTGGGGCTAGTGCGGGCGTTGCACGGAAATGGTGGCGTTTTTTTTTCTTTTTCACTTTTCAGTCGCATGGCGGCTAGCCGCGGGCCGATGGCTTTTTTTTTTTTTTTTTTTTTTTTTTTTTTTTTTTTTTTCGCACGGGACATCAAGCGGATCCAACCGGCCCGGCCCACCTACCATTTCGTTGGGATTTTGACGCGATTTTGCCGTTATTTATGCTTCCGTATTTGACGCTTTCTTTCGGGGCATGGCCAGGCATTCCATCCCGTATGAGTGAGCAGTTCTAGCATTCTTCATCTGTCTTGGCTGACATTTTGTGTTTTGTACATTACAACCCCCTGCCAACCCCATTCATTCTCCTTTCTTTCATGTCACGAAAAAAAAAAAAATCAACACATCCCAAGCCTTTCTTTTCCTTCCCTGCTCCTATCACAGTCCCCCGTCAAGTTGGTCGCCCTGACACCTCCCCCGGGTACGGCTTCCGGCCCCAGACCACAACACATGGCATCCATGCGTGGACGTTCGGGTCGGAGATTTCCCGTCGCACATCGACCAGGGAGACCTATTATCCAAATTGGGTCAGCAAGACTTTGTGGGCGTGAAACAGTTTTGACAGCCCGTTCCAGAGCCAGAGCGGCCAAGTATCGAAATGAAGCCATGGGGACCAGAGGGGGGTGGGGGAAGGGGGAAAGGGGGAAAGGGGGCCGGAGAGCATGCTCACCTCGGTCTCTGCCGCGCTCTTGTTAAAGACCCGATGAAACAGGCTCAGGGAAAAGCCACTCAGCCCCGACAAGATGTTCATCTCCCACAAGCGCCCAATCTTCTTGAGGTGGTCATCCTTCGGCCACGCATTGGTCGGGATCTTGAAGACGACTTCCGCGACGTCGACGAACCCAACTCGTTCGTATGCTGCCCTTAGGAACTGACCCGTGGTGGTTGTGCGGTTGCACCGCTCCCCGGCGAGGGTGATGTCTCGGGACCATTGTGCCAGCGGACCGTTGGGGTCCATGGTGCCGTCGTCGCATCCTACCAGGAAGTCGTATTCCTGTGACTCCAGATAACCCCCCGGCTCGAGTGCCTCGAACGCTTGCCGAACGACCTGCTCCTCATACGACCACCAACAACCCCCCGTCACTCTAGTATGTATGTAGTCGAACTTCTGAGAGTAGTCCCAAACATCCGATCTAGGAACCCACAAGCGGGCGGCAGAGACGGGCAGCGTCAGTCGAGCCCGTCACCACATGAACATGCCGGCTCTGTTGGCCGATCAGACGGGTCAACTTACGAGTCCTCGACATAGAAAATGACATTGGGTGGCACCTGATCTGGTTGGATCGGTGACAAATCGGTCGCGATGACTTCAGAACTGGGAAACAGGTCACCCATCTGTATGGCCCAGTCGCCCAGCCCAGTCGCGACGTCAAGAATATGGCGAGGCGGGTTCTTCTTGTCCAGCGGCGCAAAGTACAGCCTGCCTCCAAACAGCTCCACGAGGATTCGACCCTGCAATTCAAGCCGCTCTCGCTCCGGCATATCGTTGGGGAAGGGGTATGCTGAAAGAGACTGCTATCAGTAGGTGCATATTCATCGCTGATTGAAACTTTGTAATATGCGTACAACCCGCCCGATAGGCATGATACGTGCGGCCGAATTCCTCGGGAAAGTTCTGTACACTATCTGAGAGCGACTCAGAGCTGTCCCTACGCATGAGAAAAAAAAACCCTATTAGCAGTATAGGGGGAAAGGGCGAGGAAGTAAGTTGTCCGGCATAACTCCATGGCCAAGTTGTAAAATGAATTTACTCGTTAGAAAAAGGGCTGGGCCGCCCCTAGGCTTCTTGAGCAAACATTTGAAAAAGGTTTCTGTACCTGTTCAGACTCGAATATAACCCGAAAATTTCACCAGCGCTGCTCAAGTCGGCCTCTCTCCAGCTGTATTTCCTGGAAGACGTGGGAGACATTTCGAAAGTGAACTGAAAGGTTCCGGGCTCGGGCTGTGACAAGCTGTCTTTGCCAATGCCGTTACCAGACTCTCGCCCTGCAATTCGCTCGGCGCTGTCGTGCTTGTTACGAAAGGTCGAAGCCATAGCTTAATTATCTCCGAAGGCCTTGTACGTCGGGCAAGATGCTGGAACGTAGGAGTTGGCTTGGGAAAAAAGAAAAAGAAAAGAGCGCAGAACAAGCCAAGCAAGGTTTTGATTCGAGAGGGTTGGCTACAGGCTGCGCTTCACTTGGCGGCTACGTGGCTTCTTTCCTTTCATCTGCATTGTTTTTTGAAGGTGGCGGGCTGATCTGCAGAGTCGGATCTCATCAAAGGGGCGATGGCGTGAGAACAGGTCCCAGGGGGAGGTGATGCGACTTATGCAGAGCGAGCAAGCAAGGCTCCAACTCGCTCGCTGGCTTGACGCGCTGCATGACGGGAGGGAAGAGAGATTGGGTGGGAGCATGGGAAGGGAGATGTGTACGGGCAGGGCCTTTGACCGAATCAATGCCCAATCTGCGGCATCGGGTTGCCGCTTTGTGTGTTATAGGCAGGGTTGTAACTTGTCGGTGATGAGCCTGATGATGCAGAACGACAGGACCAGGACCAACAAGCTGCGGCCTGATCAGTGACAGCTACTGGGCAGTGGGAAGGCGCTGGGCTGCATGCCATGAGACGAGGCAGCCTCGGTCAGAGAGGATGGATTGTCGAGGATGGCGAGCACAGAGTGGATGATGGACCGATCAAGGGCGGAAGGACGTCGAAGAGAAGGTCGATATCGCCATGACCAGTGACTACCGCGTCAGACTCGTCCAGGACCCGAGAGGTCGGTTCACTCGCCACGGCTGGCAGCGAGACCTTGGAGGTGTCGTGGCGGGGGCCGATGGAGTCTGGCCTGATGGTGTGTTGGCAAACAGCTGAAGGCTGGAGCATCGAAGAATTTCGGGTCCATCAATGTCTGGTTCCATGATCGTGTGCAGCAAAAGTGCAGCAAAAGTGCAGCAAAAAGAGTGGACCCTGCTCGCTCGGCTAACATCCGGTCCGTGCGCGACGCGGGACTCGGGAGCCACGAGAAGCCACGAGACACACGCACACCACGCACACCACGCACACCACGCACACCACGCACACCACGCACACCACGCACACCACGCACACCACAGACCGGCTCTGATCTTTGATGCACATCACGCATCAAGAGACACGCGGAACATCATGACTATCATGACTCAAACAGTCGCGTCTCTCCAAGCATTGCCTAACCGCTTGGCCAGCCACCACCGCTTGGCACTGCCACAGTCCCGGCGCGCTGGGTCGGCTGCATGATGATGGCCCGCCCGCGTGCCGCCTTTGCAGGATGCCATCAGGATGCCATCAGGACGCCAGTCACGACGCCAGTCACGACGCCAGTCACGACGCCAGTCACGACGCCAGTCAACCATCTCGCGGCCGTCTGTGCATCATCCAGTGGCGCCACCGTCAACCGCACATCGCATACGCACATCGCATGCGCACACACGCGCAGCATTCCCGAAGCATATGCGGGTGCGTCTGTCTAGTCGATGCAGACGTCCTCCGGCGAGCTGGAAAAGGCCCCAGTCGACGTTGGCTCCATCTTTCGGTTGCTTTACAGCTACGAATACGATCGTCTTTGTCGTCGAATGGACCAGCCATTCCTTGATGCCAACCCCAGCCGTCGACGTGCCACGATAGGCGGAATGTCTTCGACTACCGTGACTTTCGGCCGCTTCACCAAACAAGTTCGTCATTTACAGGACCTGCCAACTTGCCGGCCGCCCATTGGTGTGCCTGAAAAAAGAGGGGACAACCGGAGCCGGTTAAATCCGGGGAGGGGGGGCTGCTTGGTCCCTGGTCCCCACACCAATCACCGCAAATCCGTGTGCTCCTCGTGAGCTCATCCCAAATCATGACTTTTGTCTATTTTCCATTTTTCTTTTCTTTTCTGTAACCACAAACTCGCACACGGTGCTACGAAGACCCTCTCATAATTCATCAATGATCTTGGTACGGAGACAGACACCACGAGTGTGCATTGAGCTGGCCCAACGCAAAAAGGCCGCAGGCGAAACGCATTCTTCGATGCCACTAGCCTCCGCACACGATGCATCTTTTAGCCGGGACTGGACTGGACTCCCATGTTCCAGCTCACGCCGAGGCAGTGTGTCGCATAAATAGGCCGGTCGGTTCACTTCGTGCCATGGCGGTTCCAGCAAGGAGCTTTCGCCGTCTGTTCGCGGGCAATCCAATATCATGATGCGCCTGAGCGTCGTCTTCATCCAAGCCTCGGCTGTCCTGGCCCAGACCAGCTTTTCCACCGGTGCCTGGCAGGGTACGCTGGCGGTAGACTCGGGTGTTTTGCAGTCTTTGAAGCCGTCCTCGGAGCCGACGTACGACTTCAGTCCGTCGGATTATTACCAGTACCGCAACGGTTCCGGCAAGTACCACACGGGCGATGTCACGATCCGCTGGCGTCTTGTAGGCGAAGGTGCCTGGGTAGACTTGGACACTGCGGAGCTCCGGAATTCCTCTCATCCGAGCAACTCGGTGCTGGCGGGATCGATATTGCACTCGGACTTCTCCAAGGCATCTCCCGCTGCAGCAGGCAAGCTGCAGCTCACGCGCGATTGGCTCAAGGAGGGCGACGACCTGGTCTTGAAGGCGACCGTCACGAATCCGTCGTCGTCGTCGGAACTGGAGCTGGGGTCTTTCGGCTTCCCCATTGAGTTCAACAGCATCTTCACCAATCGCACGGCAGACGAGACCACGGCCAAGTGCAACCTGATCGATCCCTACATTGGCCTGGACGCGGGATACGTTCAAGTCACTCGTCTGACAGGCACCGGCCCACATCTCGTCATCACCCCTGAGAACAAGGACACCAAGTTCGAAGCATGGAGGTTTCTCGAGGAAGAGTGGGACGAGACTCTGTCCTACCAGTCGCAAGTCTTTGAGGGCTTCTACTCGTGGGAAGTGCTGACCAAGGCCTGGGCCGAGAAGGAGTGGAGAAACGCAGATCCTTGGAACAAGCCCACGTCCGTGGTGCTCGCGCCGGGCAAGTCGATTACCTATGCACTGCGCTTCACCGTGGCCAAGGATCTGCCCGACATCGAATCGACGGTGGCGCAGCTTGGCAAGCCCGTCGCCGTGGGCATCCCGGGATACGTTGTCCCGCACGATCTGACTGCGAACTTGTTCCTCCAGTACCAGAAGGCGGGCGTGAGTGCCATCGACGTGGAGCCAGCCGGCGCGCTCACCTTCAAGCCGTCATCCGCCGCGAACCCGGCCTGGAAGGCATACGCAGTCAGCGCGGCGCCCTCGGCTCTGGGACGAGTCCGCGTGACCATCACGTACGCCGATGGAACGATGCAGACGGTGCACTACGTCGTGACGCGGTCCGCGCTCGACACGGCCTCCAAGCTCAGCAATTTCTTCCTGACCAAGTCCTGGTTCAGCGACGCCAACGACCCCTTCAACCGGACCAACTCCATCATCGCATACGACTACAAAGCCGGCACGCAAATCACCCAGGAGGAACGGGTCTATATCGCCGGCCTCGCAGACGAGGCCGGGTCCGTCTACGAAGCCATCTTCATGAAGGCGTCTGTCCATCCCGAGGCGGCCGAGATCGCAAAGCTCGAGACCATGGCCAACACGGCCATCTGGGGCAACCTGCAAAACACGGACGGAGGCGACACCCCCTACGGCGTCAAACGCAGCCTCTTCTTCTACGACAAAAAGGCGCTGCCCAACTACAAGTACTTGCCGTCCAGGGACTGGCAGTTTTCGTGGAACGAGACGGACGCGTCCTCGGTATGGCGGGCATACGACTACGTGCACGTCTCGGTCGCATACTACGCCCTCTACCGGGCCGAGCGCGTGTCGCCCGGGATCCTCAAGCGCCGCTCCGCGTCCTGGTACCTGAGCCAAGCGTACCACACCGTCATGGCCTCCCAGGCAAGCTATCCGGACGGGACGCCCGTGACGGCCTACGCCGACGCCGGGCTGATGGGCGAGACCATCTGGACGCAGCTCCTCGAGGACCTCAAGGCGGAAAACATGACGAGCGAGTTTGACAACATGAGCCGCGTCATGCGCGAGCGAACCGACTACTGGGCCAGCCAGTCCAGCCCCTTTGGCAGCGAAATGGCCTGGGACTCGACCGGCCAGGAACCCGTCTTCGCCTGGGCAAAGCACTTTGGCCACTCGGCGCTGCAGCAAAAGGCCCTCGCCTCCATCCGCGGCTACATGCCCACCGTCGCCCACTGGGGCTGGAACGGCAACGCGCGCCGCTACTGGGACTTCCTCTACGGCGGCAAGCTGCAGCAGGTCGAGCGCATGGTGCACCACTACGGCTCGGCCCTCAACGCGCTCCCGCTGCTCGCCTCGTACAAGTACGACCGGGACCCGTCCGGCGCCGCCGCCCTGTACGACCTGCGCGTCGGCTACGGCGGCCTGATGGGCCCGCTGAGCAACGTCAACGCCGAGGGCTTCGCCTCCACCGCCTTTCACTCCTTCCCCGACGCGCTCAAGTGGGACGCCTACTCGGGCGACTACGGCCCGACCTACCTCGGCGTCGTCTCGGGCTCGTGCACCTTTCTCGTGCGCCATCCCGACTTTGGCTGGATCTCCATGGGCGGCAACGTCGTCTCCTCCCCCTCCCCGTCCCGCTCGACCAGGGAGGACGACGACGGCCATGGCCTCGTCGTCGTCGAGCCGCGCGACACGGTCCGCCGCTCCATCTACGTGGCGCCCCTCGGCCTCTCCGTCTCCTTTGACAGCGGCACCATCGCCAGCTTCGCCTACGCACCCGGATCCAAGAACCTGACCATTACGCTGCAAAAAGCCGCCGGCGCCGGCGTCACCACCTCCACCACCTCCACCAACAACAATGACAACAACAACACATCCTCGACAATCATGAAGTATGAGAGCACGCTGGGGCGGCGCATCTCCCTGCACAGTCCGACGGGCGGGCAGAAACGGGGCGGGCACGTCGTCTCTCTGCCGGGGCAGATTGTGTTTACCGGGAGGTAGATGGGAGTCAGGGGTCATGTGCACATACCTGTATTGTAGTATAGTAGAGATTGGCGATCAGACAAGAGCGGGATGCCCTGTTTGGGTGGTTGCGGCATCACTCCCGTACTGTATCCATAGATATGTAAATTAACTGCTTTATTCATGATCAAGACTGAAATTTCAACCACAAGTTGAGAACATATACATGTCAACGTATAGACGCAGGAAAATCGCCCCCCCGCCCTTTCTATTACGTCCTCCAGTCCCTCCTCCAACATGCCCACCCCTCGAATCTCCAAAACGCACCCCATCCCCAACTTCTACTCCGCGGACAAGGCACGACCTCCCCCACATCTCTCCCGCCAAAAGCCTGTCCCTCACGCGACTCACGCCCCAACCCCTCCCCAGCCTGCATCACGACTAGGCCCACCCGCGGGAAACACAACCAAGAAAATAAGACAAAAACTCAGCGCCAAACAATGACGGGCCGTGGTTCTGGCGCGAGACTCTATTTCGTTTGGCACGCAGGGCCACGTAGCACGGACGGACGAGTCATCGCTGCTGGGGGGGAGTGAAGTGCAGAGGGTGGTGGCTGATCGGTCTTTGGGGCTGGGGATCCAACGTCGATGGATGGAAGGGCGGGTGTCCATGTGTTGTGGCTCGTAATCCCGTCATGAGGAAGGAAGGAGGGAGGGAGGGAGTGATGCCGATGGGGTTGTGTCCAAGACGGCGCGTCGGGAGAAGAAAAAGGGGTGCGTCTCTGTTGTTTGTTCTTCTGAAATTACGGACGGGCCGTCCGTGGCGCTCATAGAAAAGGGGACCAGAGTGCCTCGTCGACAAAATCAGATGAGAATGCCCGCCCCTCCTTCCCCCCCCCCCAAACACTGACCGTTGGCCCCGGAATCTCATTCCCGTGTCCTTTTCTTCTCAGCGAGGCAACGGCCCGTCTTCCGCAGAGATGCTACCCGGATGATCCACAAGACCTCCCTCACTTGGAGGGAGCGTCGTCAACTCGGCGCCCCAGGAGGTGCGTAATGTATGCCCCCCCCCCCCCCCCCCCTTTTTCTTCTCCCTTCATCGTGTTCCTTTCTCAGTCTAACCACGACCTGGTTGGTTGCCTGTGTGAGTGGGCGCGAATGCTCTCTCGGTTGGGGGTGGGGATGCCATCTTCACCATGGTCTGCTTCTCCTGCATCAAGGGAAGGAGGCGAGGCAAGTCGACGGCGGGCAGTCGAGGGACAAGCCCCGAGACGCGACAACGATATGACACGCGCTCGGGGACGCACGCCCGTTCAGGAGAGAGGTTTGGTTTGGCGGGGACGAGGCTGCCAGGTAGGAAGAGGCGGTGCGCGCAAAAGTGCCAAAGGGGCGAGTACCACAACCAAAAAAAAAACAAAAAAAAGGAAAAAAAAGGAAAAAAGAAAACGGCGGCGGGAAGGAGCAAACCCTCCATCACCATATAAATGAAAAAAAGGCAAACAAACTCCAAATCAGAATCACCACCCCACCCCACCCCACCCACACACGTCCTCATCCCAAAAATCATCAACATTCGCAGCCCGCCCAGAAACCCCCCTCCCCGAAACTCAACCAAACTTCTTCGACCCGCCCTTCCCAAGCGTCGCCTTCTTGTCCTTGCCCTTCTTCCCCGTCCCAATCAGCTCCAGGTGTCCGGCCCGCTCGCCCAGCAGGGCCTCCGTCTTGGCCGTCAGCCCGGCCGTGAACTTGCGGTGCACCTTGTCGATGCTGGGCTTGGTGCCGCGCTTGGCCACCTTGGAGGCCTGCTTCTTGGAGTGGGTGGCCTTGGGGGGCTTGGTCTTGAGGGAGGGCTTGATTGTGCCTTGGGCCATGGTTGTGGGGGGTGTGGGTGTGGGTGTGGGCGTGAGGGCGTGAGGGCGTGAGAGTGCAAGTCCGGTATGATGATTGCTTCTCTTGTTCTGTTTTTTTTTTTTTTCCTTCAGTCTTTGGAATAGGAACGTATGATGATGAAATAAGGTTATCGTTCGGCTTTCTCTGGACTTTTTTCTGCCACCGCCGAGAGAGCGTGGATGTGGGGTGCTGACTTCACCGCCTTGAAGGTCGCACCAAAACTCGGGACGGGTTAGACTACCCCCCTTATCCAGCTGAGTGGGGGGGGCGGAAGTTAGGGGTTGGCAGGGGGTTGTTGAGGGGGATCGTCACTTTTGTCCACCGACTGACTGTAGGTACGGGCGACAATGGGCAAGTCCATCTTGCGAGCGTAATGCGTTCTCCTCAGGAGGCCCACTGTAGCGTCGGGAATAAAAATAGAGCATGCTCATTAAAAAAGTCTATCCATGGCCAATGGTCTCAGATCGCAAGGCACGATATCCTAATCACATAGCGCCATTATCGGCGTACAAAACTGAACCGCGCTGAAAAACAGAAAACACCTCTTCACCAATCTTTCCATCCGTCTCTTGGTCTTATCACATTAGCAGGTGTGTTCCCAAACTCCTCCGAATCTTCAGGAGATGGAGGGAGGCATCTACCACCCGTCGCCCCATGCATCATCATCGTCTTCCGCCTCTTTCGGCTTCATGTCGAGCTTCTTGGCTACGGTTGGCTTGGCGGCCGTCGTCCTGGCAGCCGACTTGGCAACAGGTTTCTTGGCGGCCGTGGTCTTTGATAGTCCTTTTGGAAGAGGTTTCAATGACCCGGGCCTCTTTTTCTGGGCTTGAGCCTCCAACCATCCTGCAAAATCTGGCTCGTCGCCGTCCGCGAATGGCACAGCCTTTGCCTGGGCTTTGGTGGTCGTGTTCGAGACTGGCTGCACCACCTCGTCGTCCTCGTTCATCTCGCCCCATGCATCTCCTGCATCCTCAAACCCATCTTCTTGGAAGAATGCATCCGCCAAGGCGCTGGCCCCGGGAGACGAGGTCCCGGATGCGGTAGGCGGAGGAGACCTAACGGCTTGTCGATGCAACGACGACGCTGAAGCACTCTGTAGTCTCCTACTATGTTCGGGGCCAGGTGAGGGGCTAGGCTTCGGTGTGCTGGTCCCGGAACCATTGGCAGTTTGCATAGTACCAGCTGCACTCGACAGCTTGTTGGTAAAGGATGATATTGCCCAGCCGGTCCAGCCGGCCGAGCCACTTGGCTGCGGTGTGCTCATCCTCGCCGGTTGGCCCTCTGTTGTTTGTTGTTGCGGAGTCAACGCGGTGTCGGGCATCGCCGATGCCGCTTTGCGAACTTTCTGGAGATACGAGTCGATCGTGCGATTAGCCTGATCTCGAATCATCCTTTCCTTGTCAATCAGCAAGGGGCACACAGCGGGGAGTATCCTTGTCGCGCAGTCTTCTTCGGTAAAGCATTCGTTTGTCGCGGCCAGGGCCAGAAGAGCAGCGTTTCGAGCATGCACGAAAGGATCTCTGAGGGACCGTGTGAATGCAGCAATGAGAACCTTGGACCTTGATGAGGTTCCTAGATGCTTGGCGATTTTCCCAAGACAGATGGTCGTGTTGGTCCGGATGCCAGGTTGCTCGTCGTTGGCCGTCCTGGCCAGTAGTTTGAGCAGCTCGCCATTGATTGTTCGGTCAGATAATTTGGTGATGAGGAGAAGTACAGACTTGAGTGTCTGTTCACGCACGACAGGTTGAGAATCCGTAAATCCCGTCGCCTAGATACGAGCCCATCAGTAAAGGGAGGCCAAAAAGGAGAAAGAAGATGATGATATAACGCAGCACGAGATTTTCGCTTGGCTCACAATGTGCGGGAACAGTTTGTCATTCACAATCTTCTGCGGCAGCCTGTCGATCATCAAGGACAGGCTATCCAGCAAATAGACTCGTATGGCACGATCGGGATTTCCAAACATCTTGACGACAAAGGGTACGATTCGAGTCTCGAAGTCATCGTTGGAAAGTTTGGCCGCAATCTTGAGAATGACAGCGAGAGCTTTTGCGCCTCCGCCACCGAACTCTACTGATTTGATCAGCTCAGGAAGAACCTTCATCTTGAAAAATTCCTCAGGAAAGTCGTCAGTAAGTTGATCTAGGTCACTGTCGTCGACATGTCAGCTTTGTCTGGTCGGGGAAGAAAATCTAAGAGAAGGAAGGGCAATTGAGCTTTGATGGAGAGCTTACTCGAGAAACTCGTCTCGCTCGGCCGGGGTTTTCACTCCGAGATTGTCAATGCCCTCCGTCAACTTGATGAGCGGACTGTCGAAGAATGCGCCGCTCCGGTGACCCTGTTCGAGGAAAGCGGAAACGTTGATTCGAGCCTTTGGATTGGCGTTGCATAGTCTCTTGTAGCTTGATTGCATGGTAGGGGGGATATTTTTGGTCTGGCCAGCCTGGTCGCTCCCATTGTAGCCGCCGTTGAAAGCATCAAATATCAAAACGCCGTATCCGAACGAATCCACGGCAGAATGAGGATTCTTCTTGATCGCATCCCAACCCCCTTGCGCGACCTCCGGAGGCGCATATCGAGCCGAGTCTGGGATCAAGCTTCCATAGGTCTTGGACCGCCACCTCATCAGTTCCGAGTCGACAAGAGAAGCATCAGAAGCCACGGGGCAGAAACCGGACTCACATATATGACAGATTCGTCGTCCTTGACACTACTCAGAACTTCGAATCCACCAAGCTTCCACTCGCCGCTTTCCGACGTGTACACAGATCCCACCTTGAGATTGCCATGTATGGATGACGCATCTGTATTGATGAATTTGACGGTTTTCTGTCGATTCCATCAGCAAAGGGCCGCGGAGGGAGCGGGGGAAAGCAGTCTTCACACACGGCGATGCTGTACAAGCCCCATTTGATCGTCTCGGGTGCGAGACTCTTCCTCTTCACGTGCCACCGTAGGGGCACAACACGCTCCGTGGCAATGTAGATGTACGTTTCGGTCTGTGCCGAGATTTAGCAACGTGTGTACCATGCGCTCTGAGTTTGCAAGGCATGCTAACTTCGACGGTGTCGAACACTTTGATCACACCAGGGTGTCGCATCGTCCGTAGTTTCTTGAGTGCATTTCTCGCGAGGGGCAGACGTCCTTTCGTGGTGGTAATGTCGAAGGCGAAGATGCTACAGTTCGATCCGTCTTCCTGTGCGGATGTGTCAGCACCAAGTCCAACGGTCATGAGAGACGTCTTGCTGCGCGTGCCCTTTTCGTGCCATTATAGAGCGTAAAGACGGACTCGTCGATGTCGACCTTGTCCCCGAAGTTGTAAGGAAAGGGCGGACCAGAGGCCATGGCAGAAGCCACAGCATTCTTGAGGAAATCCATGAGGGGCGAGTGTTGACTTTGGATATCCAAAGCGCCGTGTCTTGCGCAGGATCATGCGCAGGATCATGCGCACGAGGTTGACGGCCAGAATGAGGTGAATGAGTCGGAATGACCATTGACCATTGACCAATGACCATGGTGGTGTCTCGGCAAATTGACTGCCCCACCACAGCTTGAGCTCACAGACTCCAGAGTCACAGCTTGTGCACACCCCCGCCGACCTCGCAAATCCTCGCATCCCTCTTCAACAATTCAGCAACCAACTCAACAACCAAGGCTCGACAGCTCAACGCTGGCCTACCAACCTGGGCTTGAGCCAGCCAGAGTCAACGCTCTTTTGATTTCATGGCCTCAGTCTGCTCAGTCTGCTCAGTCGGTGGCGAACTTCAAGACTCGGCAGGTTGCTGCGAACCTGGTTCCATGGCCTGCTCGTTGCGCAAGTGTGACTCGCCTCAGCACACATGATTTCACGATAACTTCCTTTTCTTTTTTTTTTTTTTCTGTTTTTTCTGTTGTGGCTATCTTGGATCTATTGGTAAGTTGATGCATTGCATGATTCGGCTTTGATTATTTCTTCATGGTCTTGTCGCGAATGATGCCATATGGTAAAAGGTCTGACCGAGTGGGAACCTCCTGTGTTTTGACCTCTTCCTTCACTTGACAGCATCGCGGTCAACCTTGCGGTTCTTTGCCTGCTGTCATGGTTTCCTCTCCCATAATGTGACCAATCATGGGCGTTGCGGCTCAGAATGGCTGGTTTCTTTCGAGAGGGAGCATAGCAAGCACGCGTCGCTTTATGGAGTTTTGTCCCTCAAATTTTTCCCCACGGGACAAAGGCCAAAGGCCGTGACAAACATAGCCAGGCGTTCGCCCGCACTGGTCTATCCAAGCGAGTTCGAAACCGTTGTTGTTCCTCCGCCTGAAGTCTCAATATATAACTGAAAAGATCTGACGCGAACTTTATCCCTGGCCCTACAACACATGATGGATGGAAATACTCGACGCTTTTTTTGCTAATACGATGAGTCACAGGCAGACCAAGTCACGAGACGAGTCGCGCTCGAGCGTATATGAGCATGTAGTCCAGGAGCATGAACAACCCATCGCCGACAGGGGCGGCCTCGTCTACCATATTCGCCGAGAAAACTCGAGTCAGTAATGCCGTACATGACGGCCACGGACAGATAACGCCTCGAAAATTCTTGGCAAAACGAACTCCCAGAGTCAAGCCTCATTTCGCCAGTGTACCTCTGTCGACTCAAACTCGTCTCCATATTCCCTGTGCGTTTCGATCCAGCAAGTCTTCTCATGCTCAGCGAACTGCTGGACCATCCTCACTTCATCGTGAAGCCCCCCCTGGGCCTCATTATGCAGCCTCTGTGCAGAATGTACCTGGCCGAAATGAGGCAGTTCAAGTATCAGGGCCTCCCGCAGTTTCACAGCCCGTCGCGGTCCAGCAACATTCTGACTCGAGTCACGCAAATGGAACTTCCTTTATCCAGTCCGCTCAGCGACCTCGGCACACATGGAACGATGAAAACCCCACGAATCTCACAGCTGTTAATGACTTGACGCAGGATGGTGGCTTGACATGTGATGATTCTCCATCTCCTGATGCTATCCCACGGATAGTCACTTCGAAACTAAACAAAGATTCTTCTCTCCGGGGTGCAAAGATCAGATCTCCGCCTCCGCAGTCAATATTTTCTGAGGATGCCTTCGATAACTTCACGTACACGCGCGCATTTACCACGACTTTGGATCAAGGCTCAGGGGCCGAGTTCCAAAGTGGATCATATGATATGAAGTCTCGCACAGGACCAAAAGTAGACTCGCCGTCAGTCTCTGAGACATGTTTGAATTCGCGAGCCACATTTGGCGAGGCCGCGCGCCGAAGAAACTCAGCAGCTAAACAGACCACCGCAGAAGCTTTTCATGGCCGGCTCGATGGACTCGATGGTGGGAGAGCTCGCTCTCGTGAGGGACGCGATGCCATCGAATCTGGCGTCGCTGGTAGGGAATCAAACAAGGTGCAGGAGAAGGAAATTGTTGCCAAATCGCATGCGAATGTCGTCCAAGATGATGTTTGGAAGCCTGTCGAGACCAACGGCATACTGAAACGCCCCGGTATGAGTGAGGACGTAACTGGATTCTCGAAAAGGATACAGGAGGGGAACCGACCTCGACACGTTCAGCTGGATCTCGACTCTGCAATCTATGGACAGCCCGGAGCAGCACTACCCCCATTCGGTGTCAAGATACACAGGCAGACCCGATACAAAATTCCAAGCCAAGAAGAGCAGAGGCGGTATATTCACGCGAATCCAGCCATCCACCTGACGCACAACAGGTCCGACACCTGGCACGCGCGTAAAGCCTCGGAAATTGAAAGTCGGGGTGGGCGAAAACTCTGGTTTGGGAACGTTTCTGGCAGGCTGCGTTGGTTGGCTCGCAACCAGGCCGTGCCACAAGAACTTGGTGGCGGAGAAGAGACCACCAGGGCAAGCAAGCTGCCGCGGTGCCCAGATGCGAAACCACGGGCTCGCTCTCGAGCACTGGACTTTGGCGATGTTCCCGAAAAAGACTTGCCAGATTATGTGCAAGACAACCCGGCGTGGCTCGAGGCATGCCAGTTCTTCAGACAGACCAAGGAAAGACGAGAAGCGATGGTCCGCGCATCAAGGATGTGTGAGAAGGAAGGAACAAAGGACTTTTTGGACAAGGTCATACATGTTCACACATGCGACTTGAACTAAATACGTTGCGCACATCTGGGGTACGGAGCACCCAGTATTTATTCACGTACGGTCGAGATGATCCAAGAAGGCACAGGCGTTTGGGTTGCATATGTTGGGATGATTCCTTGGCCTTGTGGATAAGGCGTTTGGTCTCAATACATGACACATGACTTGTGGGAAACACTTCTGGGGGACGGACGCATAGCCTTGTTAGATACCTAGTCACGACGACGTGAAATGAATAGATGCATGTTGGGTGTTTTTTTTTTTTTTTTTTTTTTTTTTTTTTTCGCCAGGATTCATGACCAAGGAAGAGAGAGATGCTTGCCGTGACAGTCTCCATCATCATGCTCTGTAGCTCGTTACACCACCAAACCCCACCCAACACACACGCACCCCACCCCCCCTCGGGTCTCACGACCACGCGCCAAGTATAACGCCAAAAACAACGCAAGTCATTGATTTTTACTTTTTATTTGGGGGGGGGGGAGGTCCAGGAGTGACAAGACTACTGCATTT
>SRQA01000156.1:0-33737 GCA_018360365.1 Claviceps citrina
AGCTTCTATAATAAAGAAAGCAATTTAGCTATATATTTTAGCACTTATAGCCTTGCTAAGATTAAAATCTAATAGGTTAAGCTTGTGCTAGTCTGCTATAATTGCTTTTCTATATATTAATAGAATTTAAGGGAGCTCTAGGATCTTATTATTAAGATTAATAAATTAGGGGCTTTGTTTACCTATAGATATGTGTTGTATTTAGTAGTAAAAAGAATAGAAATCTAATAGAAAAATAGTAAAGCAGGTAGTAGGGCAGGTGAAAGGGTGGAAATTTATAGTAGTTATTAGTCTAGACTAATAGATTTAATTAAATTAAGGGCTTAATAAATCTTATAATAGACGAGAGATATAATAATTCCTCTGACGGGCGTTTAAGGCTAGAAAGAGAAAAATCATACCTATTAAAGCAAGCGGCATAGTACTATAGCAAGCTTCCTTTCTTAGCATAAAATAGCTTTGCGAATAGACCCTAAAGAGCTTCCCTAAAGGGGATAGATTAAATCTATTTGTGATCGCGGAATTGTCTCTTCTATATTGCTTCCTTTGTTCGGTAGGATTGACTCCACTAATTTCGTGAATGTCGCCCGTGGTCACGTGTGTGGATCCCTTTAGATAGTTATCTCGCTTTATTACAAAGAGCGCAGTCACCGCCCTTTGCCCTGTGCGCCACTAGGGCACACAGGAGCTCTTTTCCGCCTATATCTAGGCTCTCTTTTTTCCCTCTCTTTTTCTCTCTCTTTTATATCTATGTATCTAGATAGGTTATACTATTACGTATCTGTACTAGTGCCTCTATTGTGCTATAGTTATAAGCCTAGGAAGTTAATAAGACTTATAACTTCCTATTATATATTTACTATGTTTTAAAGCATAGATTTATCCTTACTAAAGATCCTATTATTTAATTAGAGCACCCCTTCTTCTTTTAATCTAATCCCTTAATTTCTTATTAAGATAGAAACTAATAACACTTTTTACGCCCCTAATAACCTTAAGCTATCTTCCCCTAATTAATAGGAAGAATAAATTAACGCGCTTAAAGTCGCTACTAATAGTTAAAATATCTAGGAATTAGTTAATCTAGATCTCCTAGCGTAGCTAAGCAATGTTATTAAAGCTCCTGCTATATTATTTACAGCAAGGGCTATAGCAGTCTTAAAGGATTTAAAGAAGATTAATAAGAGCCTTATAATATAAGATGCCTTTAGCTAGACCTAAGCTAAATATTAAAGTAACCTTTAGTCTTACAAAGCTAAAAAGGTTAAAAAGATAGCTTTAAAGACTTAGATTACATATATAGTTAAAGCAATAATCTACGCGATAATAATCAACAAGATTAAAGAGACTAAAGAGCTTGCGAAAGCAGCCTCTGCGGCTCCTGCTAACCCTGTTATGTGTTAGACGCCTTTAATAATAGAAGAAAATAAAGAGCTTTCCTTAACTAAAGGCCCTGCTTTAATCTCTACACCTAATATATCTTTAAAGGTTATAAAGAGCGCTCCTTATATTACTTTTTAAGATATTATAAAAAAGCTTTAATTACATTTCCTTATTAGTAACCTTATTCTTTATTAAGAGGCTATAAATTACTATAATGCTTATCTCTAAGAGGCAAAGCGCGCGAATTATAACCCTAATCTTTAGCTTATAAAGTAGTATTTACTCTATATAAAGGGTAAGAAGCATAATATTAATAAGATTAAGGGTGCGGGTAGTATTTAATTTTTCCTCCTTATAATTAGTGCTTAATTCTAGCTAGACTAGGCATAAGTAAAGCTTATAAAGCTTCTTAAGTATAGAGGAGAGCTCCCTTCTACTATTAACCTTTATAATACTACTAAGAGATTTGCGCTTTATTATAAGGTAGTATAAAGTTTTAATAATTATAGTAAGGGAGTCTTCTCTACACTTAGAGGTTACTTTAATAACCTAAATATAAGTAAGAAATAAGGCAAAGGAAAGAGTGTTAATAAAGATTACCCTTATAAAGCTGCTTAAAAGCCTAAATTTTACTACTAGAACCTAGCTAAGTGTTATAACCTACGTGCTACTATAACTAGGCAGGCATCTTAAAACAGTCGTAAACTAAGCAAAGAAGATTATAATAAGATTAAGAAAAGCTATAAGAGTAATAAGTAGGAGTCCCTTTATGCTAAAGTTATAAAGAATAGTTAGAAAATTAATAATAATAATAAGGGTAATGCTTATAATTTCCCTTTACCTAGGGGGGTAAGTATAGTAATCCTTAACCCTTCTAAGATTAACACTTTTCCTTTAGTATAAGAAATTTATATAACGCTTTAGAACTCTAAGCATATGCTCTCTAAGAGCACTCTTCTTAATAATTATAGTATAATGCATATAGTTAATAATATTAACCTCTTAGTACCTAGTTCCTTCTGTTACACTAATAATAACTTCCTTAAAGCTAGCACAACTTCTTTCTAGATCTCTAGCAGAGGCACACGTGTAATTAGGAAGATCTTAAATAGAAAAAACAACGCTTACACTAAGGATCTCACGCTTTATAATATTACTTTAGTTAAAGGGTTTTATGTAAATATTATCTCTAAGAGCAGACTCTTAAAATCTAGCGTTTAGTACTATAATATTAATAACTCTCTGCGCTTTAGGCCTCTTAAAAAAAGCTTTATTATTACAAATCTAGTTAGGAAGTATAATATTATCTTCCTTAAATTTAAACCTCTTTCTTACTACTCTTCTAAACATAAGAACATAACTACAAACCCTAACGCGACTATAATCTTTGCTACCTACTAACTAGACCTTTAAAGAGGTAATTAACGCTTATAGCTAAGTTAAATTATACGCCCTTCTTATGCTAATAACAAAGAACTTTAGCATCTTTATACAGGCCACCTTAGCAAGGATACTCTTAGCTAGCTAAGTTATAGCGTGAGAGGTGCTTGCTTACAAGGCATAGCATGCAAAGACTATAAGACTTACGCTCTAGTTTTCGCTTAAAAAGTAATTTCACAAAGGCTACTAATATATTAATTACTAAGGCCCTTTTAGCAGGTGTATTAGGACCTTTAGGACTATAAAACAAGCTATAATAGGATGAATTAGCTCTTAACCTTTAAGGATAAATACACTAGTATAATATAGGTACACGCATTACTAGATAAAACACAGGTATTAGTCTTTAATATATTATTTTACTTTAAAGCCTAGGTTATAAAGCAATTTAGTCTCCTAATCGCAAGATTTATATAAGATAATAAGAGGGCCGTAATCCACGAAGCTTCTAATACATAGTATTAGAGCTAGGCACGTAAAAAAGGTATTATGCTAGAGCTTGCTCCTTCTTATACTTATAAGCTAAATAGCTATATAAAAAGAGCAAATTAAATAATTACTATAAAGTTAAATATAATGCTTAACAGAGCGTTTCTCCTAGCTAATTTATAGCTAAAGAGCACTCTTACTACAGCCTTTTTATATAATATTAGCCCCTCTTAGTAATTAGGATAGAAAACACTATTAGAGACCCTTAAGACCTAGTTTTACAATAATACGCGGCTTCTAATTTAGGAGTAGTCTGCAGACTTATAACCTAATTAGAGCGGTTTGTATATGTATAGATATTACGCTTATCCTCTCTAGAGGGATTGTAAGGCTAACCATAGCTGCTAGCACTACAAAACTAGCCCTAGGGGATATATTAGATATCTTATAAGCTATATAGCTTCTAATATATATTAGATATAAGTACTAAAGCTAGGGAAGGTAATAACTATAAGGAATATAATATTTAATAAAAAGATCTTCTATAATCCTATTAAGAAAAGCGCTAAAGCGTAATCTATAGCTAAGCTTAAAGCTTAATTTAAAAAACTATAAATTAATATAAAGCTTAATAATAATATTAATTTAATTCTTATATTACTATAACTACTTTTACTAGAGAATATACTAGAGAGTTTAAACTTAGGGGTAGACATGCCTTAAAGCGTTCCTTTAAGTAAAGAAAATTTGCCTTAAGACCCTAGAGAGCACTAATATCTTTAACTACTAACGCCTAAGTTTATAGGACTTTAAACGCCTAAGCATATACTAGATCTAGAAGTATGTATAGTAACGCTAAGTGTAATAAACGCATAGGGAGCGTAAGTTATACCCTCTAAGGCTCTTAAAAGCCCTCTTCCCTATAACTTAATAATTATAAGGGAAGAGTAAGGTAATAATACCTTAAGATAGGGAAAGACCCTATATATTAATAAACTATTAGAAGAGCAGATCTAACGTAAATTAATTACGTAGATTAGCAAGCAAATAAATAAAGAGCAGCCCTATTATATAATACCTTATGCTTAGGGAGCTTCTAACACTCCTAGACCTTCTAATAAATTAGCTACTTAGCTAGAAGGGTCTAAACTAAAGAAACCTACTATAAAGTAATTAAGTAATATACTATAAGAGGGATTGCGCTAGAGCTCACGGATTATTAGCAAGGAAGCTTAAGGGCGTAAGGTAGATTAAAGCGCCTTAAAGAAAAGGAAGCCTAATAAGTATCTCCTACCTTTCCTATAGAGCCTCTAGGACCCTAAAGAGATCTATAACATGTTTAATTAATAAATTATAGAATCTATTAACACAGAGAGCTTATAGATAATTTTCTTTATCTTTAATGTGTATTATAATAAAGAGAGCAAAGCTAATGCGGCTAAAACCCTTAAAACTCTAATAATCTAGCAAGCTAACCTAGTAAAGGCGCCGCGAATATACAAAGAGGCTATAGCTTACTTATTAAAAGCTCTTTAGATTAAAGTAATATAGGATAAAATTAATAAATTAAAGGAAAGGGGCACTTAGACTCCTATTAAACACGTAGCGGCTAGATTAAGGCCTTTGCTATTAAAATAAGTTTTTGCTTATAAGTTTAATAATAAAGGGATTCTTAAACATTATAAAGCATATATTTATATAAGAGGAGATCTCTAACTAAAGGATATAATTAAAAAGACCTATGCTATAACGCTTGTAGCGTATGCTTTTTACGTGCTTATAGTAATTATAGGGAAATTTAACTTAGAGATAAGGTAGTAGGATGTAAAGAATACCTTCCTTTATGTAATATATAGCAAGAATATAATACTTATAATGTGTAATCTGCCTCTAGGATTTAAGCAAGAAGAATACTATATAAAGCTTTTAAGGGCTTTATATAGATTAAGAGATTTACTATAGCTCTAGTTTAAGGAATTAAGCAGAAAGCTTAAGGAGCTTAGGCTTAAAGCCTGCTATAAAGAGCCTTGCCTTTTTTACACAAAAGACTGTATAATATTTATTATATTCTTTATAGATAATATTATTATAGCTTTCTATAGAGACGTAATAAAGAGGGCAGACAAGATCTCTACTAGCCTTAGGGAATTATATAAGCTAGACATAAAAGGCAAAGTATGCTTTTTTCTAGGCATTTAAGTAATTTGCAACTAAGTAGAGCAGAAGATTTATCTCTCTTATAAAGCGTATATTAATAAAATCGCTAAGAAATTTAGCTAAGCTTAAAAAGCTATGTATTTTATAATTCTAATCCCTATAATAGAGTACTATAAGCACAAGGGAGAAGCTATAAAGTCTAAGATAAAATCATACTAAGAGCAAATTAGCTTAATTTTATACATAGTAATTATAATTAGGCCTAATGTTATATACACTGCATTAAAGCTATTATAATTCCTTATAAATCTAGGAAAAGAGTATAGCAGGGTAGTAAATTAAGCTATTAGATATTTGTTCCTTATATAGTATCTTGCCTTATGCTATAGTAGTATAAGTAACACACGCGCGTTATAAATATCTAGCAATGCTTCTTTTTGTAATAACCTTACTATACGTAGGTTTTTATAGGAATATCTTATTACTCTCTTTAGAGGGCTAATCCTATAGAAGGCAACGCGCTAAATAACTATAAGCACATTAACTACAGAGGCTAAATTACTTGCTTTATAGCAAATAGCATAGGAGATAATAGCGCTTTAGCGCCTCTTTTATAATATTTAACTCCACACTTACAAAGACTAGATTATTAATTATAATAATTTGTAAATAATTTAGTTAGTGCTAAACAACATAGAACACACTAATACACGGCTAAGGTATATTAATATTTATAATATATAGTTAAAGTAAGAGTTTAAGCAAGGAAGCTTTAAAATCTTATATTTTCCTACTATAAATATGCTAGCTAATA
Source organism: Claviceps citrina (assembly GCA_018360365.1). NCBI lineage: Eukaryota > Fungi > Ascomycota > Sordariomycetes > Hypocreales > Clavicipitaceae > Claviceps > Claviceps citrina. The sequence goes on from SRQA01000156.1 coordinate 6,224, forward strand.
GGTTTATAAAGGCATTAGATTATTAGCGCTTTAAGTAATTTTAGAAAATGCTTAGAATAGTTAATTTATATACCTAATCCCTTAAAAAGTAATTAGATTTTTAAATAAAGCTTTTAGTATAAAAACACTATGTACTATAAGTCCTCCTAGGCTTATAGCTATTATAGTAACTATAGAATTTAATTAAAAACAGATATATACACACTACTTTATAAGAGTAATTTAAGGGACTAAGGAAAGCTTTAAGAGCTTTATTAATTAGAGTAATTAGATTATTTTACACGCAAGTATTATAATCACGGATTTAGCACTTAAGGGGGGGGGCGGCTAGGTATATTACCCTAAGTAATTATATAAGAGCCCTCCCCTTAAGTAGTAAAAGCGCTGTTAAGGCAAACATAACTTTTTTAGGGTGAAATTTAATATTACTAACGCTAATATATAGAAAAGAAAGAACAAATAAAATACCTAACTAAACCGCGCGAAAAGCAATAAAAGCAACAAGACTTCTACATAAGAGCGCGCATAATGCTCTTAAGGTATGCTATAATAATTATAACCTTCTCCTCTATAGCATTAGTTACGCTAGCGCTAGTAATAGTAGTAGGAATATTATTATAGACTAAGGGCTTCTTAGTTATAAGGTTTTGCTACACGCGCAGCGCTATATAGTACTAGTTATATAGCTTCTTTTATTAGAAATAAAGCATATATAAAGAAGGAGATCTTCTTACTTAACTATTAATGCCCTACGCTACTATTATTTATTTAGCTATAGAAGCTATAATAAAGGGCAAAGGGGAATACTTATAATTCCCTTGCTTATAAGCATTATAATACTTGCTACGCCCTTAAGCGTAGTTAAAGCAGTGCCTATTACCCTTGCTATAAATGCAAGAGCGCACACACCCCTAGTAAGAGTGTGCGTGCTTTACACCTTTAGTAGAGATAGTAAGCTATTATAAAAATTAGTAAGTAATAATATTAGGAAGAAGAAAAGCATAAGGGAGTATACTATTTACTAACCCCTCCCTGCTAGCTTAGAGCCCTTAGGCCCCTTAGCATTTCTAAGAGGACTAATATCCTTCTCTTTCTCCCTAGAAGCTATAGGTAATAGTGTCTCTAAGCTTATAAGCTTAGAGTTACTAGAGCTAGTGTTACTAGCTCCCCCCGCTGCCCTTCCCGCTAGCAGCACAGTTCTCTAGCAAGTAATAGCGCCTATTGTGTGTGTGTGTGTGTGTGTGTGTGTTTTTTTTTAATTACAAAGGTTATTAAAGGAGGAAAAAGAAAGCTTTTAACCCGGCTGCAAAGGGCAGCATTATATATAGTGGGCGTGGCAAGCGAGAGGCGAAAAACTTACCTTAAGCTTACTTTAGGGGTGCGTTATGCACTCGCGAAAAACACTATATATTTTAGTAATAAAGTTAATTAACCCGTCTTTAAAGGCCTTAAATTAGCATTAATTAGGGGGTGTGTCGCCCGTGGTTACGTGTGTGGATTCCTTTAGATAGTTATCTTGCTTTATTATAAAAAGCGCAGTCACTGCCCTTTGCCCTGTGCGCCACTAGGGCACACAGGAGCTCTTTTCCGCCCATATCTAGGCTCTCTTTTTTCCCTCTCTTTTTCTCTCTCTTTTATATCCATGTATCTAGATAGGTCATACTATCACGTATCCGTACTAGTGCCTCTATCGTGCTAGAGTGAAAAATCAGCTACTATAAGCGGAAACTAGCGTCCTGCAGGATGCGTGAATCTAGCTAATCTGTAGTGTAATTACCACTAATTAGTGTTAATTTATACACAGGCGAATTAATAAATAAAGGTATAAGAAATAATAAGTAATACGCGCGTAAAAGGAAGTACTAAGATTCTAGTTAATGTTTTTTATTATTACTATTTAGCTAGCTAAGTGGGAGGCCTTTTAGTAGTTTTTGTAATGCGCAAAGTTATAGGTTATGTGACCGGCGCACTAGCCACCTATCCGAGTTGAGCTCGGATGCGGCCAATTAGGATGCGCCGGGTCCACGTTAACCCGACCCGTTGCGTTAATATCAACAAATATAGTTAACTAATTAATAGGCCTTGCTTCTTACTATATACTTATAGTGTATTATTCTAAATTTTACCTTAGTCTTAGGGATAAGACTACTAGGGGAGAGGTGCTAGAGGCAGAGGCCTAAGTAATAAAGCTATAGGAAGTATACAAATAACTTTAAAAGATATAGTAAAGGGCTAGTAAATCCTAAGCAAAATACTATAATAAATAATATATACTATTACTAATATTTAAGCATAGGAACCTTATACTATTATTAGCCTAGAATATTAAGGTAAAGGAAGTAAAACACAAGCTAACCTCTAGGTTTTTAGGACCCTTTTGCGTTATTTAGGCAATTAGGAAGCAAGTATATAGACTAGCACTACTAGAAAAGTATAGCTGCCTATATAATATATTTTATATTAGCCTGCTTAAGCTATAGAATTGCTACAAAAATAGTATAAATACACAGGCAAATGTGCTAAACCTTAAAGAAGAAAATAAACACTACTAAGTTAAAGAAATTAAAAAATAAAAGATAGTTAAAGGAAAGACTTATTACCTAGTAAAGTAGAAGGGATAGCTAAGCGAATATAATTAATAGGTCCTAGACAAGGATGTGAATACACTATAGCTAATAGTAGCATATAGAAAAAAAATATAGTTACTAATAAAAAGGGGATAATAAGCTCCTAAAAAACACTAGCTATTATTTAGCATACTATTTATATATTAAAAAAAAACAAATTAATTAAGACCTTAGAACTACCCCTAAAAAACAAAAGAAACACCCCCTATACTATAGGGATATTTACTAGAAAAGTCCTTATTATAACACTAGTAGTAGGACTAGCAAACTTATTATAATCTTTTTCCTTATTAAGCAACCCCCTAACTAAGGCAAAAAACTAGCAAATAGCAATTACCTAGGGAAAATACCCTAGGTCCTTAGGATATAAATATAACTTTATCTAAGCCTTCTAGACTATAAGGGCGTTATTATAGTTAGCCTAAGGGAGCATATTTATTAGCAAAAAATAAGGTAAATAAAGGTAATTATATTATAAAATACTTATAATTCTAGGCAATAGTACTAAACTATATATTATAGTAGTAAGACGCTATTATAAGATAATATACTAGTAATATACTATAAAGGCAGCCTATAAAAACATTAGGAAATAGAAAGTAAATAATAAGTAAGAAGCTATATACCTAATACTCCTTTACTACCTTAGTTAGCCTAAAAGCAATATAATAAGCTATATTAGTATAGATAAAACTATATAATAAGTTAAGCAAGCTATAAGTAACCCTAAGGCAAAAGTTATTAGAATATAAAAATAGGACTAAGGAAGTAATAGTAATAGTAGTATAAGCAGTAGTAGTATAAGTATAGTAGCGGATAGCTAGTAAGAGGGTAGTAATTTCCTTTTCCTTCTCCTCCTTATTATTACTAATAATATTATTTTTATTAATATTATTATCCTTCTTTTCCTTAGCAAGAGAAGCGCACTTAGCTAGTAAGGACCTAGTCTAGCCTAAAAGCTTTACTAAATTAGTAAAGTTACTAGCAAGGGTTAGGTAATACTAAGGATAGAAGTTAGTAAAAGCATAGAGAACTATAGTATAAAGAATATATATTATCTTATATATATTACTATAATCCTTATACTAAATATAGCGCTTAGATACCTTATTATAGCTAGATAAGGTTAAATTTATAGTAAATATACACTTAATTATTAGGACTACTAGCTTAGTACTATAGTTGCCCTTTAGTTTATTAAGTTTAGTGCAAGCATAATATATATAGGCATATTTTTTTAAGAGTAAAGCTATAATATTAGTAATAATTAACTAGCGAATTAGTAGGAAGTTTAGATAGGAGCGTAAGTATAAATATAAAAAGAAATAGTGTTATAAAAAGGTAATAGTTATAAGACAAAATAAGTAGTAAAAGTAGGCAAACTTTATACCTATGTATTATATGCTAGGTAATCTAATATATTATTATTATTATTATTATTTATTATAACGCTATAGGATAGTAACTAGCAAGAAGGTATTAGATAGCTAGCAAGGCTATTTAGAAGCCTAGCCTAAAAGTGGGGGGGTAATTATAAAGTGTAGCCCTATAAGATAGGCCACGCTAGATTACCTAGTAATATTATAGAGAATCCCTAGCTAATGCCTAGGGCTTGCGCACGCAGCTAGCATATCTAGTAACGCGTGCGCGCACTATTCTTGCTTAGTAAGCTTAAGTCCTTTTATAATACAATATACGCCTTTTCGCTACTGCCTAGCCACGACGTCTCTCACATAGCCTAAACTATGTCTAGAATACTATAAAAGCCTTGTCCCCCTTAGTAACCTATAGCTTATAGAAAGCTGCCTAAATATTTACCTTAGTAAACTATTATACATAGGCTAGAGAGTAAAGGGTTTCCTTAATAAAAGGCAATAGGTAGTAGTCTTACTTTATAATTTTATTAAGAGCATAGTAATTTATATAAAACTACTAGCCCCTACTAGCCTTCTTAACTAAGAGGACTAGAGTAGCTACTAAAGAAAAGCTAGCTTAAATTTATCTTTTATTTAAGAGCTTTATAAGCTACTACTAGAGTTTAAGTAATTAGTCCTAATGTATAGAGTATAATAGGCCCTAAGGGAGAGAGGGGAGGGACTTATTAGGAAACTTATAAAAATAAATATAGTAGTCTAAGGTGCTATAATAAGGTAAGAAAGTATTTGCCTTAGACTTATTAAAGAAATTAGTAAAGTTATAAAGCTTAGCTAGTAAGGCTATATAAGGGTTCTTAGGCTATAACTTAAGCATAGTAACCTAAAGGATAGATATTAACTTATATAAGCTAGTGCCTATAAACTAAATAGTTATATTCTAAAGGTAGTAAGCTTGCTTAGCTATAGCTATAAAGGTAAACCCTATTATACCTTATATAGCCTTGCCCTAAGTATAACTTAAGGACTCCTATATTATAAGGCTTTTTGCTATGCTTATTATAAGCTCTTGCTAAGTAGTATAAAGGGTAATATTATAGTATTTTATTTATAGTAGGCTAAAAATTATATCTTAGGCAAGGCCTAGGACTATATAAAGGCAGATAAATAACTACTAGCTATTAATATTAATTATAGCGTAAGTAAGGTAAGTAATACTAAACTCCCTCTTAAGTGCTTATTATTTCTGCTATTAAACCTTAATAGTAGTGCTTACCTAGCGCCTTAAAGGTAGTTAAATAAGCTTAAGGCCTAGCTATTAAGTAGCAGACTTATTAATAGTACTATAGCACTTATAGTGTGATGGTATTGGGCTTTGCCTAATGTAGGGCTAATGCGGGTGCGTATTAGTAGTTGTGCGCACCTCGCCTCGCGCGTAGGGCTTACGCATAATAATAGGGGGGTATTTGTAGCAAGGGTATAAAGGGGGCATAATAGGGTCTTTATATTACCTTTCCTTCCTTTCTCTTTATATCTTTTAATAGTATTTTAATACCTATTAGTAGTAGTAATAAGGCTAGTTTATAATATTTAAAAAATATTCTCTAGCCTTATGTTTCTTTTAGCTACTAAAATAAGTTAATATACTTTTAAATACAAACATAAACACATAAGCTAATAGACCTGCTTCTCTTATAGCAGAAGATATAATAGTAATTCTTAACTATATTAATATAACCCTAACTACATAAGGTAATACCCTTATAGCTATATAATAGCGCCTTAATGCTATATAGGAGCGGGAAGACATTACTATAGCTATAATTTAGGCTATATAAGCCACTACTAATTATATAATCTAATCTACTACTACTACTACCTTAGCTATATCCCTTCCCTTGCTTGCTAATATAACACTCCTTTCTAAGGTAACTAACCTTCCTTTACCCCCTGCTATGCTCCTAGTCTACTATAAGCTAATTCTAATAGGCTCTCCTTATAATAGTAAATAATCTACTTTTAATACCTAGCGCTTCTTTATAGTATATAAGCTATAGGTAGATTATAACTTTATTAGTTTTACTATAAACTAGTAGATATTTATTTACTAGAACCTCTTATCCTTTGTTTAGGCTAAGGTTACCCTATTCTTTAAGAAGGGGGATCTTATTTACTATAATCTAGCTATCTTTCTAGACTATTTCTCTAAGCTTTACTCTAACCCTTATTACTATAAGATAGCCCTTACTAAACTTAACTAGATAGAGTAGGCTAGTAATAAATCCTTCTTTGCTTTTTTTATTTACTTTAAGTAGAAACTCTCCCTTACTAGTAGCATAAGCTAGGATAATAAGGTTTATCTTACTAAGCTATACTATACGCTTAATAAGCAAATACATAGTATATGCGTTAGCTATAGTATCTCCTATAATAGCTATAATACTATTATAAAGCAGTACTATGCTATTACCCTAGACCTTAAGACCTCTACACTTAAGGATTACTTTTACACTAGGTATCTAATAAATCCTTTAGCCTAGCATTACTACACTACTAACTATAAGGGGGATATAGCTATATTTAGGGTAAATACTATAAGGACCTAGGGTAAGGGCAGGAAGAAGAAAAAGCTAAAGGCTAAGGATATAGCCTTGCCCTTTGCTTAGGCATAAGCTAAGTAAGTAACTAACTAGGAAATAGTATATTACTAAAAGTCTAGTGCTTGCTTATACTATAGAAAAATAGGTTATATAGCCTATAACTACTTCCTCCTTTCCCCTTTTTAGCCTAAGGTCTGTATTTAGTAAGCTATTACTAAGGCTAATAACTATAAGTATAAGGAGGAGAAGGAGAATAGGATAGGAAAAGACTAGCCCTTATAGTAAGTCTTACGCAGAAGCTTTTAAGCTTTATTATATAGCAGACTCTAGGTTAGAAGGAGGTAAAGTTAATAGAGTATAATAAAATTTATAAATATATAAATTACCTAGTATTTTCTATTCCTATTCTCTTTAACTTATTCTCCTTTATAAACACCTTAATTAACTATAGCTATAAGTACTATAGTACTATTAGCAAGTCCGCTGCTTAATAGCTAGGCCTTAAGCTTATCTAGCTGCCTTTAAGGCGCTAGGTAAGGACCGCTATTAAGGTTTAATAGTAGGGATAATAAGCACTTAAGAGGGAGTCTAGTATTACTTACCTTGCCTACGCTATAATTAATATTAATAGCTAGTAGTTATTTATCTGCCTTTATATAGTCCTAGGCCTTGCCTAGGACATAATCTTTAGCCTACTATAAATAAAATACTATAATATTACCTTTTATACTACTTAGCAGGAGCTAATAATAGGTATAGTAAAAGGCCTTATAGTATAGGAGTTCTTAAGTTATGCCTAGGGCAAGGCTATATAGGGTATAATAAGGTTTGCCTTCGCAGCTATAGCTAAGCGGGCTTGCTGCCTTTAGGATATAACTATTTAGTTTATAGGCACTAGCTTATGTAAGTTAATGTCTATCCTTTAGGTTACTACGCCTAAGTTATAGCCTAAGAACCCCTATATAGCCCTGCTAGCTAAGCTTTATAACTTTACTAATCTTTTTAATAAGTCTAAGGCAAACACTCTTCTACCCTACTATAGCACCTTAGATTACTATATTTATCTTTATAAGTCTCCTAATAGGTCCCTCCCCTCTCTCCCTTAGGGCTTATTATACTCTATGCCTTAGGACTAGTTACTTAAACTCTAGTAGTAGCTTATAAAGCTCTTAAATAAGGGATAAATCTAAGCTAGCTTTTCTTTAGCAGCTGCTCTAGTCCTCTTAGTTAAGAAGGCTAGTAGGGGCTAGTAGTTTTGCGTAGATTACTATGCTCTTAATAAGATTATAAAGCAGGACTACTACCTATTGCCTCTTATTAAGGAAACCCTTTACTCTCTAGCCTATATATAATAGTTTACTAAGGTAGATATTTAGGTAGCTTTCTATAAGCTATAGGTTACTAAGGGGGATAAGGCTCTTATAGTATTCTAAATATAGTTTAGGCTGTTTAAGTAGCTTATCTGCCCCTTTAGCCTAGTAGGTATGCCTGCCACTTTCTAGTGTTATATTAATAACGCCCTTAGTAATACCCTTAGTGACTTTATTATAGCATACTTAGATAATATCCTAGTTTATTTTAGTGGCTTAAGGCGCAACTATTTGCAGAAGGTTTACGTGGTTTTTAGCTGCCTGTAGGCAGCGGGCCTCTACCTTAACCTTAACAAGTCTATCTTTGCTACCTAATAGGTTTACTACCTTAGGTATATTATTATAGCAGGCAAGAGCGTGTGCCCTAACCCTGCTAAGGTCTAGGCTATTTAGGACTAGGCAGCCCTAATAAAGCTATAGAGTATACGTAGCTTCCTTAGTTTTGTAAATTTTTACTATAACTTTATTCTAAATTTCTCCTAAGTTACTAACCCCCTTTATAATCTTATAAAGAAGGGCATCCCCTTTATCTAAGGGCAGTAGAAGGCCTATGCTTTTAATAAGCTTAAGCGCCTCTTTATCTTAGACCTAATCCTAGCTTAATAGGACCCTAACTAGGACATAATAGTTAAGGCAGACTGCTTTAGTATTACCCTTAGTAGTTACCTCCTCTAGCTTTAGATAAATAGCATTTAGTACCCTATTACCTACTACTTAGCCTAGCTAACCCCCCCTTAGTAAAACTATACTATTTATAATAAGAAGCTCCTAGCTATTATCTCCTGCCTTAAGGTATAGTTAGCTAAGCTCTAGAGTATTTCTAAGCCCTTTACTATTTACACTAACTATAAGAGCCTTAAGTACTTTATAACCCCTAAAATTATAACTAAGCATTAGGCTTACTAGGCTAAGACACTCTTATAGTATTATTACTACCTATAGTACTAACCTATATAGTACTAGTAGCATACTAATACACTCTCCTAATAAGGCTAGGATAAGGTAGGGCTAACCCTATAGCATAGCTGCCTTCTTTAACCTTTATTTATCTAGGCTATTTTTATAAGTAACCCTAACCCCTTTAGCACTAATATTACACTACCCTTTAGTAACTAGGTCTTTTCCTCTCCCTACCTTTAGGCGCTCTAGGATATAGTAGTTACTTATAATATAGTATACTACTACTGCCTTACTACTGTTTATAGGAATGTATAGTAATTCCCTGCAGAGGCTAAGATAAGGGAGCAAATTATAGACTATAATATTAGCGCTTATAGGGTGCTTTAGTTCTATAGCTAAATATAGGTGCCTTAATAGGAGCTATTAATAACCACCCTTATCTAGAAGTGCTATAAGTTACTAGTAGCAGGCTATCTAGGTTATAACACTACCTTCTAGACCCTTTAGCAATAATTTTACTAGGTAGGCATATCCTAAGATATTGCCTACTATATCCAGAATTATTACTACCATAGCAGCTATAAGAGCTACTAGTAGCAGCAAGGCCTCCTAAAACCCCTCCCTATTCCTAACTACTTCTAGTCCTAGATTTTAGTTAACTTTATAATAGGCCTGCCCGCGCGTAGGCTATCTAATCCCTCTTTTCTTATAGTAATTATAAATTACCTTTCTAAGTTTATCTAGCTTAAGGCTATAACTAGTATCTCTGCTAAAGCATGTGTAAAGAGGTTTAAAACATATTAGTAGTAGTTCCGCAGGTTCCTTACCTTTATTATTACTAACTATAGCTTAGACTAGCTAAGTAAGTTCTAGACTACCTTATGCTTAATTATTAAGACTAAATAATTACTTTTTACCTCCTACTACCCCTAGACTAATAGGGGCATAAAGTAGGCTAACTAGGAGGTATAGGCTATTCTATATCTTTATATTTCCTTCTTATAGTTTAATTAGCCTAAGTACCTAGTAGCATACTAGCTTACGCTTAATAATTAGGCTTCCTTTATTACTAGCTTTAGTCTAAACTAGCTACTTTATAAATATAATATTAATCTAGTTTAGGTTCCTATAAACCTTACTCCTAGCGCTACTATAGGCATAGGATAGGTAGCCTAGTTTGCCTTATAACTTTAGGAGGCTTCTAAGCTAGCCTAGGTAGCTATTACCTTTATTTAGTAATAATAATAGGATAGTATAGCTACCTCCTATTGCCCTATAAAGTAGTTCTAGGTTAAGGACTAGGTATAGCTCTCCCTTTACTATATTAAAACTAACTACCCCTCTAAGAAGCTAGACTAAGTAGTAGCTAAGTATTATATTATAGCTATTCCTATACTACTAATAATTTGTTTTAATATACCCTAAGGTATTTACCCTATCTTTTATATTAACCTTATTAAGCGCGCTACTACTAATCCGCTCCCTAGCTAGCCCTAGTATAATATATACCTAAGGCTTATATAAGTGTAGAATAATAAGAATAATAAGCTTTATAAGAAATACTAGGTTAAGAAAGTGCTAGTAGCTTATAATATATAGGGCTATAAGCACTATTAGAATATTCTTATTAAATAAGTAGGACACTTAATACTAATATAAAAGCTGCTTAAGAACCTAGTAGATATATAGGCCCTAGCAAACTATAAGGTAGAATAAAGTAGTATATAGTATAATAATAGTCCCTAGTAGGTTCTTAAATAAGGTTCTCTTATAAAGCTATATATATTTACTACTTAGGGCCTAACTTACCTCTAATTAGTCTCCTTCCCCTTCTCTCCTACCTACTTTTTTTCCTCCTTTACCTTAGTAAACCTTATATTAGTTACTAGGTAACTTTAGGGGTAGTTTATTATTATAAGGGTTAGGGGAGGGAGTATTATATTATATTTAAGATAATATTATTAAGATTACCTATATTTCCCTCTTATCTCTCTCTTAGTAGTATTAATAGCTCTCTAGTATATGCTCTTATAGGGTATATTAGGAGTATTAGGGGGTGTTTAGTAATTCCTCTACCTATAGGCTAGGCCTATAGGATTACTATAGCAGCTATATAATACTTTATAGTATTACTATTTGCTCCTTTATAGCCCTTTACATAGCCCTAAAGGACTATATAATATACTACTAGTAGCTAGCTATAGCCTAGGCATTCCGCTCCCCCTATATAAATAGCATGCTTTTAAGCTAGGTAAGGGGTTAGACTAGTAGCTATATAATACCCTAAATAAGGGCGCTAGGGGATATAAAAAATAGGTTAGTAGCTATATTACTAAGTAGTATAAGCATAGCACTCCCTATAATAAGCGTGTTATTAGCAAGTATAGTAGTAGTAAGGGTATTATAAATAGTTTAGATAGTAACTAGGGTGTACTTAGTATAGTAATATAAGTTAGTAAATCTATTACCTAGGGCGCGGAATTTAGGTATTAAGATAGTAGCTATCTAAATCTACTAGGTCCCCTTCTAATACACCTCTAGTATAATAATAGCGCAGCCCCTAGCTATAGCTTATATTAGGGCGTGTATAATATGCCTAATATAAGGATTAGCCGCTAGTATATACATATCCTACACGTATTTCTAGCGGCCTTTCTAGCAGCTTTTACATAACTTCCCGCGGGGACTATACTTATAGTCTAGTCTGCCTAATTAAATAGTAATAAGAATATACTAAATATAAGGCAGGTTAATAGTTATAGGCATAGTATTACCCTCCTTATTAGAGTCTTTTTCTATAATAAACTTGCCTAGGGCCTGTGCCTAGTACTAGTGTAAGGGCAGGATATTACCTTATATACTAAGAGGCAGTTATAAGGGCTAGCATAGTATGCCTAGGGGAGGCTATAGTAGCTATAGGTATATATAAGTAACTAGGGCAGGTAGGGGCTACTTACTAATATTCTAAAAGCTATATAAGGGAAATAGCGCCTAGGCATAGCCTAGGTAGTATAGTAGCAGCAAGTACTATAGTAGTAGTAGGCCTTAGGGTAGCTATAATATAGTAAGTAACTAAGCATAGGATTTAGTAATATAAAGTAAGCTTAGGTATAATAATAAGTTTATAAAGAGGTAATAGGTAATAAAATAAAAACTCTTTATAATAAGGGGAATAGAGGAGAATAGTTAGCAGGACTCTAGGGGCGGATAAGATAAGGTTTTTATACCTCTAACAGGCGTCTAATATAGCATTATTTAGTCTAGGTATTACATACAAATAATAATAACTATAGGTTCTTATAATACTAGCTAGCTATACTAGCTATTAATAGCTTGCTTCTTGCGCCTAATATAGGCGCCTTACTTTAACTAAGTACTAATATTAGGCGGGTTGCTTAGATATAGTCTAACTACTAGCAACTATTAATAGCTTATATCTTACTTTTATGCTAGCTATTTAGTATAGCATGTTATGCTTATACCGTGCCTATTATATTTACTATATTACTTATTTGCGCTACCTAGTAGGGTTTATAGTTCTATTTAGTTCTATATTCCTCTATCTTAGTCTACTACCTATCCCTAGACTATCTCCTTAACTTACTAGTTTAGTGCTTGTCCTAGCTAGGCTAGCTTACCTCCCCTAGTAGCATTTAATATAATAGGGACGTTTTATTTCTTAATTTACTTACCCATGGCTTTTTCTTACTAACCTAATGCTTTTATATAGGCAGTGTCTGCGTAGCATAGCCGCTGCCTAGGGCAGAAGGCTATATAATAATATTAGGCTTTGCCTAATATAGGGCTAATATAAGTGCATATTAGTAGTTGTGCGTACCTTGCCTTGCGCGTAGGGCTTATGTATAATAATAGGGGGGTATTTATAGCAAGGGTATAAAGGGGGCATAATAGGGTCTTTGTGTTACCTTTCCTTCCTTTCTCTTTATATCTTTTAATAGTATTTCAACGCCTATTAGCAGTAGCAATAGGGCCAGTCCATAACATATAGCTATAATTAATTAGGGTATTTATAAAGAAGAATAAGTTAAAGAGAATAGAAATAAAGAACACTAGGTAATCTATATATTTATAAATTTTATTATACTCTATTAACTCTACCTTCTTTTAACCTAGAGTTTGCTATATAATAAAGCCTAGAAGCCTTTATATAAGACTTATTATAAAGGCTAGTTATTTCTTATTTTATTTTTCTTCTCTTTCTTATACTTATAGTTATTAGCCTTAGTAATAGCTTACTAAATATAAACCTTAGGCTAAAAAAGAAAAAGAAAGAAGTAGTTATAAGCTATATAACTTATCTCTTTATAGTATAAGTAAGCACTAAACTTCTAGTAATATATTATCTCTTAGTTAGTTACTTACTTAGCTTACTCTTAAGTAAAGGGCAAGAGTATATCCTTAGCCTTTAGCTTTTTCTTTTTCCTACCTTTACCTTAGGTCCTTATAGTATTTACCCTAAATATAGCTATATTTCCCTTATAGTTAGTAGTATAGTAATACTAGGCTAAAGGATTTACCTAATACTTAGTGTAGAAGTAATTCTTAAGTATAAAGGTCTTAAGGTTTAGTATAATAATATAGTATTATTCTATAGTAGTATTATAGTTATTATAGGAGATACTATAGCTAATATATATACTATATATTTACTTATTAAGTGTATAGTATAGCTTAGTAAGACAGACCTTATTATCCTAGCTTATACTACTAATAAGGGAGAGTTTTTACTTAAAGTAAATAAAGAAAGTAAAGAAGGATTTATTACTAGCTTACTTTATTTAGTTAAGTTTAGTAAGAGCTATCTTATAGTAATAAAAGTTAGAGTAAAGCTTAGAGAAATTGTCATGAATAGGTCAGGGATATCAGAGTGAGAGATTAAGGAAGTCACGGCTTGTTCAAAGGTATGTAGTAATAGGTAACGGTCTTAATTCTTGCCCCCTTCCATCTAATCTAATTAGAGGTCTGTGCCTATATAATTATAAGTGTTATATGCCTCTAGTCCTTGCTATAAGTCTAGCGGTTATACCTTGCTATAAGTCTAGCGCTTATACGCGGCGAATAACCTTGTTATATAACGCGAATCTAACAGAGGCTTGCTTATGCAAATAAATCCTATTAGCCTAAGGCAACCTTATGGCTTTCTAGTCCTAACAGGGTAACCCTCTCCGCTTGCAACCGTCTTAGTTGCAGAAGGTTCCTTTTGTATTGCCTAATTTTAAATATTACAAACTAATATTAAAAATTTCTAATACTTCTAATTTGCGTATATCCTTTATAATACCTGCAATATTACTGCTTCCCCACTTCTAATTCCTTTAAACCTTCTTCCCCCTTATTTCTTAATCTTATTGCTATACGCTAGCTTCCTCTTAAAGAATTCTTTAATTATATTCCTAAGGGACTTATAGATCTGTAAAGTTATGGCAATGTATTTACATATTCTTTAAGTTATTATAACCTTCCTATTTAATAAGGTACTTTTGTTAGTTTCCCTAATGCTTATAGGTAATAATTCCTTTTATAACATATAAAGAATCTTCTCTTATAAGAAGAGGTACTTGCTGTGTTACTTCTAGTACGCTCTCTAGATCTCCCTTATATAATTCTAAGTTCGAAATATAAAAGATATTATAAAGTCTTATGCCTTTTAGGAGCTTTATACAGTAAGCTAACCCGTGATTTCTAATTAACTTAATGATTTTATAGGGTCCTAGGTACTTTGCCGCAAGCTTCTTGCTTAGTTGCTATAGGTTAATATTTTTTATAGACAAAAGAACATAGTCTCCTACATTAAATTTTATTAGTATTCTCTTTTAATTATAATACTTAGCTTGTATAGCTTATATATGTTATAGGAGCTTCTGTGTCTCTTTGTGTTTGTATTATAGCTTCGCTCCACGCAACTTAGCTTGTTTATTTATTATAGTAGTTGTTCTCTTTGCATATAACGGGCCTTTAGGTGTAAAACCTTAAAGCGCCTTAGCAGGGGATTTGCAAAGAGAGCTATAGTAGCTTATATTATATATAAATTATGCTATTAGTAAAAGGTTAACCTAATTAGTCTGTTTAGCGCTAGTAAAGGCTTGTAGATAATGCTTAAGTAATTAGTTTATTTGTTTAGTCTAACTGTTTATTTAAGGATAAAATGCAGTGCTTAGTTAACGCTTAGTTACAACGTTATAGCAGAAGGTTTGCTAGAAAGAGCTTATAAAAGTTATTCCGCGGTTAGTTATAATGCCTTCCGGGATACTATAATCTTTAAAGACTAAATTAATAAAAAGCATAGCTAAACTATTACTACTTAATTACTTTAACGTTAGCACGTAAATAGCGTACTTTATAAATTAGTTAACTATTACAAGGATAGCGTTATATATCTTAGATCCTGATTCCTTTACTAGTGGAAGTTCTGTAATAAAGTCTATTAATAGCTCTTAGAAGGGTTAGTCTAGTATAGGGAGCGTAGCAAGTTTGCTATAAGGTTAATACTACCTTAGCTTTAATACTTAATAATTAAAACAAGTGCAAATGTGTTCTTTAATATCTTTTCTTATGCGTGGCTAGTAGTATTAGTTAGCAATTTAATAGAGTGTTTTGCTAACTCCCTAATACCCCGCGGCTTTATTATTATAAACTAGCATTAAGATCTCTTTATAAAGACCTAATAGAATATATATATAGTCTCTAAAAAGGAGTGTTCTATTTTTATTAATTAACTAACCTAGAGGGCTAGAGGCATTCCCTAAGCTTCTAACTAGAGGGTTAGAGACAGCCTCTTTACTATAACCTTAAGGGCTAGAGGCTTCCTCTTAATCTTTTCTTATTTTATTGTCTAGAGGGTTAGAGACTTTCCCTGTATTTTAAGCTTAAGGGCTATAGGCATCCTCTAAGCTTCGAATAAGCTGCTTAGTTTGCAAGACAAAGGCGTCCCCTTGCTGCGCCTAGCTTAATTTATTATATATAGCCGCTTTTAGAGGTTCTATAGCATTAGCTCTACGCTATGCAAGATGCTAACTAAGGAAGCAAAGTCTAGCTATAAGAGCGCCGCTATGTTAACTTGTTATTAGTATAAGGCTATTAAGTGGGATTAGTATCCACGACTCTAATAATATCTTAAACTATTTTAAAGAGCTGCTTATAAGCGTCGCTCTCTTAGTGGTTATACTATATACTCGCTTTTTAAGGGCTATAGTATTCTCTAAGCATTTTAGAGAGCCGCTTATAAGCATTACTCTCTTAGTAGTTATACTATGTACTCGCTCTTTAAGGGCTATAGCATCCTCTAAGCATTGCGGGCTAAAGACCGCACTAATAGTGACTATTTCTTTCTTAGTTAGAGGTAGTTTAAAGCTTAATTGCTTTAACTTTACACTAATAAACTTAGATAAAAAATGTAAAGCTTAAGAAGCTCCTATGTCTTTAACGCTAGTATTGTAGTCTAACCTATAAGACAAAGGGTCTGTAGGGTTCTTAACCCCTAGCCTATATTTAATTATGAAGTTATATAGATTAAGTTTATTAAGGGCTTGTACTTGCCTGCTAGTAAGCTTAGGCTTTAACACAAGATACTTATAATTAAGATAATCTGTGACAACCTGAATAGGTTAGGTACTATAGGCTATATAATGTCTCTAATTCTTAAAGGCTTCCTAAATTGCTAGTAGCTTAGTATTAGGAGTTAAATAGTGCACTTTAGCACCTAGCAGCTTCCTTAACGCGTACGCGACGGGATGCTATTAGTCTTCTTGCTTCTATGAAAGAATTGCGCTAATCACAAAGCATAATGTATTAGTCTCTATTCTTAATGGCGCAGCTAGATTAAAATGTACTAGAATAGGTGCTATAATAAAGCTTTGCTTAAGCGTCTTAAACGCCTTACGCTCGCGGGGACCTAATGTAAGTAGCCCTATTACATTATTCCTTGTTAAATTAGTGAGGGGAGCTGTGATCTTGCTATATTTGTAAATAAAATAATAGTAGAAGCTAGTAAACCTAAGAAATAATTACATGTCTTTAACGCTGCAAGGTTCTAGCTAATTTACTACTACTTTAACTCGCTCTAGCTCTATAGTAATTCCTTCTGTTAATACTATGTAGCCGAGAAAGTTAACCTTTGTAGTTAAGAATTCACACTTCTTAAGGTTAGCGTAGAGCTTCTTTAAACGCAGCCTCTCTAAGACTTAGCGAATATGCTGCTTATGCTCTGCTAGATCACTGCTATAAATTAGAATGTTATTAAGGTAGATAATGCAGATTAAATTAACAAGCCTTAAGAGGGTGTTATTAATAAATTCTTAGAATGTGGCTAGGGCATTAACAAGCCTAAAAGGCATCACAAGATATTTGTAGTAACTATATTAACAACGGAAGGCAGTCTTTCACTTGTCTCCTTTGCTAATACAAAGCTGATTGTACGCGTCTTTTAAGTTAAACTTAGTATAGACCTTAGCTCCCTTTAATTTGTTAAGGATCTTTGAGATTAGTGGTATAGGGGCCTAATTCTTTTGTGTAATTTTGTTAAGGCCTCTATAATCCACACACAGGCGTAATTTGCCTCCCTTTTTCGGAACAAAGAGAATTAGGGCGCTAGCGGGACTGATTAAATAACATATCTAGCCTCTCTCCTACGCTATTGCAAGGTACTTGCGGAGCTCTTCCAGCTCCCTTTCTGCAAGGTTATATATTAGACCCTACAGGGGTCTTTAGTCTCCTTTAATTTCGATCGAATGCGTGTGACCTTCTAAGGAGGGCAATAAAGCTGCCTTTTTAAGGTCGAACACGTCCGCAAAATCTATATAATACTTAGGCAGCTTCTTTGCGGGTGTCTTGCTGCTTAGTTTCTTCTTAAGTGTACTTGGGTCTTTAGGGTCTATTCCTTTTAAGAAGCTAGTGCTAAGCACTAGTATTATAGACAACTCTTTTATCTCTTTGTGTAGTCGCTTTATTAACGTAATAACTTTAATATGTTATCTCGTAATAGGGAAAATCCACTCTTATGTATACTATAATAATACACGTGGATCTTTATTTCTAAACTAATTTATTCCTAGAAGAAGGTCTTCTAAAGTCTTGGCTATATAGCAGCTTATATAATAAATCTTTTCGTAACCTATACTATTAAATACTTTGCAGAGTATATTAAGTATGCCATAGTATTCTAGCGGCGCATTTACTAATTCCATTAGCAAATCACTCCTTCTTACCTTTTTCTAATCTATCTCTATTAGTAACTTGGGATAAATAATAGAATAAGTAGCACTAGTGTTAGCTAGCGCTAACTTTACTATAACCCAGCGGTTTCCTAGCCTTAGGGACGCTTTAATACAAAATCTTATATTAGTCCCTAAAGCTAGGGCGCTTTCCTAAGCGTAAGGCTTTTTCTCCTTTGTATTAGGTCTAGTAGTGTTTGGATAGGTCGCTGGATTAAAGCGGTTACTTCTATGTGTGGCAGTAGTGTGGCTGCTTTTCTTGCAAATACTGCAGTTAGGTTCTGGGCAATTTGGTCTTGTATGGCCCTTCTTTTTATACTTATAATATGTGGCCTTCTTTTCCTAGCTTTGCTGCGAAGTACTTGGTTAGTTACTGCTCTTTCCTTTTGGGTTTAGTAAAGTTTCTCTCTCTGAAGAGTCTGCCTAAGTTTTCCTCTTATTATACCTAGAAGAGTTATTATAGTTGCCTTTATTACTATTAGATTTGTAATAAGAGATGTATTTGCTAATAAGTTTATACTAATCCGCTGCTTATGCGCCGCTAATTAGATACGTCTTTAAGCCGCGGTTAAGGCCTGTTTGAAAAAGGCCTATCTTGTTCTCTATGTTTAATTAAGAAGGGAGTTTAGCATAGGTTTGTTCTTATTTTTTAAGGAATCTTTTAAAGTTAGTATAATCCGCTTATTTAAAGCTAACAAGCTTTAACTATGTGCTAAGGGAATAGCTCTCTTGATTATTTAGGCCTCCTTCGAGCTAGTTGCAAAAGTCGGTCTATAAGAGGGGATTTTTAATGTGATTCTCGCGAATTTTTTCTCCTGTAGCCTAACATTGCTTTGCAGTACTAGTGAGGCAGGTGCTAGCATACAGGACCTTCGCAAAGTTAGTAGCGAATTAATAAGGATTTATTATAAATTATGCTTTGTAGTTGCTAATAAAAGTCTTTAATTAGAGGGCATTCTAGCTACTATAAGAAGGCTGCTTGAGAGGAGCTTGTGCGAAGGTCTGCTATGGATAATACGCAGTAGGTGCGATAGGAGCTGTAGATGTATTCTCTTCTGGTAATTCTCCGTTGTTAATATTGCGTATAAGTTCTTAGAGTTTTTAAAGTCGCTGCTTCTTTCTTGCTTAATTAATGCGCTCTTAGAGCACTAAGATTTCAGCATTATAATCGTTACTAATAGGGGTGTCTTCTATAGCTACCACAGGCTCTTGCTAACTAGAGGGTGTAATAGGTTGTGGTAGTAATCCGGATGCAATGCTAGCTCTAGGCATAGCTACAGGTCTTTGCGTAGATTTAGTGCCTTCTCTAGCGACTTCGCTGCTATTGCGTGTTAAGTTGCGAGTCTAAACTATAATAACTTTCTTAATCTAATGGTCTAATATAAACAGAAGAATTAAAATTATTATAAATAGGTTAGGGATATTAGAGTAAGAGATTAAGGAAGTCACGGCTTATTCAAAGGTATGTAGCAATAGGTAACGGTCTTGATTCTTGCCCCCTTCCATCTAATCTAGTTAGAGGTCTGTGCCTATATAATTATAAGTATTACATGCCTCTGGTCCTTGCTACAAGTCTAGCAGTTATACCTCGCCACAAGTCTAGCGCTTATACGCGGCGAATAACCTCGTCATATAACGCGAACCTGACAGAGGCTTGCTCGTGCAAATGGATCCTGTTGGCCTGAGGCAACCTCGTGGCTTTCTGGTCCTGACACCTATAATAAAGTCTATTAATAGCTCTTAGAAGGGTTAGTCTAGTATAGGGAGCGTAGTAAGTTTACTATAAGGTTAATACTACCTTAGCTTTAATACTTAATAATTAAAATAAGTGTAAATATACTTTTTAATATCTTTTCTTATACATAGCTAGTAGTATTAGTTAGTAATTTAATAAAGCGTTTTGCTAACTTCCTAATGCCCTATAGCTTTATTATTATAAATAAGCATTAAGATCTCTTTATAAAGACCTAATAAAATATATATATAGTCTTTAAAAAAGAGTGTTTTATTTTTATTAATTAACTAACCTAGAGGGCTAAAGGCATTCCCTAAGCTTCTAACTAAAGGGTTAAAGATAGTCTCTTTACTATAACCTTAAGGGCTAAAAGCATTCTCTTAGTCTTTTCTTATTTTATTATCTAAAGGGTTAGAGACTTCCCCTATATTTTAAGCTTAAGGGCTACAGGCATTCTCTAAGCTTTAAATAAGCTACTTAGTTTATAAGACAAAGGCATCCTCTTACTATACCTAGCTTAATTTATTATATATAGCCGCTTTTAAAGGTTTTATAGTATTAGCTTTATACTATATAAGATACTAACTAAGGAAGCAAAGTCTAGCTATAAAAGCGCTGCTATATTAACTTATTATTAGCATAAGGCTATTAAGTAGGATTAGTATTTATAACTCTAATAATATCTTAAACTATTTTAAAAAGCTACTTATAAGTATTACTCTCTTAGTAGTTATACTATATACTTACTCTTTAAAGGCTATAGTATTCTTTAAGTATTTTAAAAAGCTACTTATAAGCATTACTCTCTTAGTAGTTATACTATATACTTACTCTTTAAGGGCTATAGTATTCTCTAAGCATTATAAGCTAAAGACTATACTAATAGTAATTATTTCTTTCTTAGTTAAAGGTAGTTTAAAGCTTAATTACTTTAACTTTATACTAATAAACTTAAATAAAAAATATAAAGCTTAAGAAGCTCTTATGTCTTTAATACTAGTATTATAGTCTAACTTATAAGACAAAGGGTCTGTAAGGTTCTTAACCCCTAGCCTATATTTAATTATAAAGTTATATAAATTAAGTTTATTAAGGGCTTATACTTGCCTGCTAGTAAGCTTAAGCTTTAACGTAAGATACTTATAATTAAGATAATCTATAATAACCTAAATAAGTTAGGTATTATAGGCTATATAATATCTCTAATTCTTAAAGGCTTCTTAAATTACTAGTAGCTTAGTATTAGGAGTTAAATAGTACACTTTAGCACCTAGTAGCTTCCTTAATATATACATAATAGGATACTATTAGTCTTCTTGCTTTTATAAAAGAATTATGCTAATCACAAAGCATAATATATTAGTCTTTATTCTTAATAATATAGCTAGATTAAAATATACTAGAATAAGTGCTGTAATAAAGCTTTGCTTAAGCGTCTTAAACACCTTACGCTTACGGGGACCTAATATAAGTAGCCCTATTATATTATTTCTTATTAAATTAGTAAGGGGGGCTGTGATCTTACTATATTTATAAATAAAATAATAGTAAAAGCTAGTAAACCTAAGAAATAATTACATATCTTTAATACTATAAGGTTCTGGCTAATTTACTACTACTTTAACTTACTCTAGCTTTATAGTAATTCCTTTTATTAATACTATATAGCTAAGAAAGTTAACCTTTATAATTAAGAATTTATACTTCTTAAGGTTAGTGTAGAGCTTCTTTAAACACAGCCTTTCTAAGACTTAGTAAATATACTACTTATACTCTGCTAGATTACTACTATAAATTAAAATATTATTAAGGTAAATAATATAGATTAAATTAACAAGCCCTAAGAGGGTATTATTAATAAATTCTTAGAAAGTAGCTAGGGCGTTAATAAGCCTAAAAGGCATTATAAAATATTTATAGTAACTATATTAATAATAAAAGGTAGTCTTTTACTTATCTCCTTCGCTAATATAAAGCTAATTATACACATCTTTTAAGTTAAACTTTATATAGACTTTAGCTCCCTTTAATTTATTAAGAATCTCTAAGATTAGTAGTATAAGGGCCTAATTCTTTTGTATAATCTTATTAAGGCCTTTATAATCTATATATAAGCATAATTTACCTTCCTTTTTTAGAATAAAAAGAATTAGGGCGCTAGTAGGACTAATTAAATAGCGTATCTAGCCTCTCTCCTGCGCTATTATAAGGTACTTGCAAAGCTCTTCTAGCTCCCTTTCTATAAGGTTATATATTAGACCCCACAGGGGTCTTTAGTCTCCTTTAATTTTAATTAAATATATATAACCTTCTAAGGAGGGCAATAAAGCTGCCTTTTTAAGGTTAAATATGTTTGCAAAATCTATATAATACTTAGGCAGCTTCTTCGCGGGTGTCTTACTGCTTAGTTTCTTCTTAAGTATACTTAGGTTTTTAGGGTCTATTTCTTTTAAGAAGCTAGCGCTAAGCACTAGTATTATAAATAACTCTTCTATCTCTTTATATAGTTGCTTTATTAATATAATAACTTTAATATATTATTTTATAATAAGGAAAATCCACTCTTATGTATACTATAATAACACATGTAAATCTTTATTTCTAAACTAATTTATTCTTAGGAGAAGGTCTTCTAAAGTCTTAGCTATATAGCAGCTTATATAATAAATCTTTTCACAACCTATACTATTAAATACTTTATAAAGTATATTAAGTATACTATAGTGTTCTAGCAGTGTATTTGCTAACTTTATTAGCAAATTACTCCTTCTTACTTTTTTCTAATCTATCTTTATTAGTAACTTAGGATAAATAACAAAATAAGTAGTACTAGTATTAGCTAGCGCTAACTTTGCTATAACCTAGCGGTTTCCTAGCCTTAGGAATGCTTTAACACAAAATCTTATATTAGTCCCTAAAGCTAGAGCGCTTTCCTAACTATAAGGCTTTTTCTCCTTTATATTAAGTTTAGTAGTGTTTAGATAGGTTACTAAATTAAAGCGGTTACTTTTATATATAGTAGTAGTATAGCTACTTTTCTTGCAAATACTATAGTTAGGTTCTAGGCAATTTAGTCTTATATAGCCCTTCTTTTTATACTTATAATATATAGCCTTTTTTTCCTAGCTTTACTATAAAGTACTTAGTTAGTTACTACTCTTTCCCTTTAGGTTTAGTAAAGTTTCTCTTTCTAAAGAGTCTACCTAAGTTTTCCTCTTATTATACCTAGAAGAATTATTATAATTACCTCTATTACTATTAGATTTATAATAGGAGATACATTTGCTAATACGTTTATACTAATTTACTGCTTATACGCTGCTAATTAAATATATCTTTAAGCTATGGTTAAGGCCTGTTTAAAAAAGGCCTATCTTATTTTTTATATTTAATTAAGAAGGGAGTTTAGTATAGGTTTATTTCTATTTTTTAAGGAATCTTTTAAAGTTAGTATAATCCGCTTATTTAAAGCTAATAAGCTTTAACTATATACTAAGGGAACGGCTCTCTTAATTATTTAGGCCTCCTTTAAGCTAGTTATAAAAGTTAGTTTATAAGAGGGGATTTTTAATATAATTCTTGCGAATCTTTTCTCCTATAGCCTAACGTTACTTTATAGTACTAGTAAGGCAGGTGCTAGTATATAAAACCTTTGCGAAGTTAGTAGTAAATTAATAAGAATTTATTATAAATTATACTTTATAGTTACTAATAAAAGTCTTTAATTAAAAGGCATTCTAGCTACTATAAGAAGGCTGCTTAAGGGGAGCTTATATAAAGGTCTGCTATAAATAATACATAGCAGGTGTAATAGGAGCTATAGATATATTCTCCTCTAGTAATTCTTTATTATTAATATTATATATAAGTTCTTAGAGTTTTTAAAGTTACTACTTCTTCCTTGCTTAATTAACACGCTCTTAAAGCGCTAAGATTTTAGTATTATAATTATTACTAATAGGAGTGTTTTCTATAGCTATTATAGGCTCTTGCTAAATAAAGGGTATAATAAGTTATAGTAGTAATCTAGATATAATACTAGCTCTAGGCATAGCTATAAGTCTTTACATAGGTTTAGCGCCTTCTCTAGCGACTTTACTACTATTATGTATTAAGTTATAAGTCTAAACTATAATAACTTTCTTAATCTAATAGTTTAATATAAATAGAAGAATTAAAATTATTATAATAAGTTAGGGATATTAAAGTAAGAGATTAAGGAAGTTATAGCTTATTTAAAGGTATATAGTAATAGGTAATAGTCTTAATTCTTGCTCCTTTTCCTTTAATTTAGTTAAAGGTCTATGCTTATATAATTATAAGTGTTATATACCTCTAGTTCTTACTATAAGTCTAGTAGTTATACCTTGCTATAAGTCTAGCGCTTATACGCGGCAAATAACCTTATTATATAACGCGAATCTAACAGAGGCTTGCTCGTGCAAATAGATCCTGTTAGCCTAAGGCAACCCCCTGGCTTTCTAGTCCTAACACTAAGAAAGAGAAGGATAATAATAATAATAAAGATAATACTACTAATAGTAATAAGAAGGAGAAGGAGGAGGAAATTACTACCCCCTTACTAGCTATCTACTACTATACCTATACTACTATTACTTATACTACTACTATTATTACCCTTTTAGTCCTATTCTTATATTCTAATAACTTTTGCCTTAGGGTTGCTTATAGCTTACTAAACTTATTATATAGTTTTATTTACACTAATATAGCTTACTATATTACTTTTAAGCTAACTAAAGTAGTAAAGGGGCATTAGGTATATAGCTTCTTACCTATTATTTACTCTTTATTTCCTAATGTTTTTATAAGCTACCTTTATAGTATACTACTAGTATATTATCTTATAATAGCGTCTTACTACTATAATATATAGCCTAGCACTATTACTTAGAATTATAAGTATTTTATAATATAATTACCTTTATTTACCTTATTCTTTACTAATAAATATACCCCCTTAGGCTAATTATAATAACACTCTTATAGTCTAGAAGGCCTAGATAAAGTTATATTTATATCCTAAGGACCTAGGGTATCTCCCCTAAGTAATTACTATTTACTAGTTTTTTGCCTTAGTTAGGGGGCTGCTTAATAAGGAAGAAGACTATAATAAGTTTACTAGTCTTAATACTAGTGTTATAATAAGGACTTTTCTAGTAAATATCCCTATAGTATAGGGGGTGTTTCTTTTGTTTTTTAGGGGTAGTTCTAGGGTCTTAATTAATTTATTTTTTTTTAATATGTAAATAATATACTAAATAATAGCTAGTGTTTTTTAGGAGCTTATTATCCCCTTTTTATTAGTAACTATATTTTTTTTCTATATATAGCCATTAGCTATAGTGTGTTTATATTCTTATCTAGGACCTATTAATTATATTTGCTTAGCTATCCCTTTTACTTTACTAGGTAATAGGTCTCTTCTTTAACTATTTTCTATCTTTTAATTTCTTTAACTTAGTAGTATTTATCTTCTTCTTTAAGGTCTAGTATATTTGCCTGCGTATTTATACTATTTTTATAGTAATTCTATAGCTTAAGCAGGCTAATATAAAATATATTATATAGGTAGCTATACTTTTCTAGTAGTGCTAGTCTATATACTTACTTTCTAATTGCTTAAATAACATAGAAGGGTCCTAAAAACCTAGAGATTAGCTTGCGTTTTGCTTCCTTTACTGTTAGGACCAGAAAGCCACGAGGTTGCCTCAGGCCAACAGGATCTATTTACACAAGCAAGCCTCTGTTAGATTCGCGTTATATAACGAGGTTATTTGCCGCGTATAATTGCTAGACTTATAGTAAGGTATAACTACTAGACTTATAGTAAGGACTAGAGATATATAATACTTATAATTATATAGGTATAAACCTCTAACTAAATTAAATAGAAGGGGGTAAGAATTAAGACTATTACTTATTACTATATACCTTTAAATAAGCTATAACTTTCTTAATCTTTTACTTTAATATTCCTAACTTATTTATAATAATTTTAATTCTTTTATTTATATTAGACTATTAGATTAAGAAAGTTATTATAGTTTAGACTTATAACTTAATATATAATAGTAGTAAAGTCACTAGAGAAGGCGCTAAATTTATACAAAGACTTATAGCTATGCCTAAAGCTAGTATTATATCTAGATTATTACTATAACCTATTACACCCTTTATTTAGTAAGAGCCTAGGGTAGCTATAAAAGACACCCTTATTAGTAATAATTATAATACTAAAATCTTAGCGCTTTAAGAGCGTGTTAATTAAGTAAGAAAGAAGTAATAACTTTAAAAACTCTAAGAACTTATATATAATATTAATAATAGAGAATTACTAAAGGAGAATATATTTATAGCTCCTATTACACCTACTATATATTATCTATAGTAAACCTTTATATAAGCTTTTCTTAAGTAGCTTTCTTATAATAGCTAGAATACCCTTTAATTAAAGACTTTTATTAGTAACTATAAAGTATAATTTATAATAAATTCTTATTAATTTACTACTAACTTTACAAAAGTCCTATATACTAGCACCTGCTTTACTAGTACTATAAAGTAATATTAGGCTATAGGAGAAAAGATTTGCGAGAATTATATTAAAAATCCCCTTTTATAAACTAACTTTTATAACTAGCTTAAAGGAGGCTTAGATAATTAAGAGAGCTATTCCCTTAGTATATAATTAAAGCTTATTAGCTTTAAATAAGCAAATTATACTAACTTTAAAAAATTCCTTAAAAAATAGGAATAAACCTATGCTAAACTCCTTTTTTAATTAAATATAAAGAATAAAATAAGCCTTTTTTAAACAGGCCTTAACTATAGCTTAAAGATATATTTAATTAGTAGTGTATAAGTAGTAGATTAGTATAAACTTATTAATAAATATATCTCCTATTATAAATCTAATAGTAATAAAGGTAACTATAATAATTTATCTAGGTATAATAAGAGAAAAACTTAGGTAAACTCTTTAGAAAAAGAAACTTTACTAAACCTAAAGGGAAAGAGTAATAACTAACTAAGTACTTTATAGTAAAGCTAGGAAAAAGAGGCTATATATTATAAGTATAAAAAGAAGGGCTATATAAGACTATATTGCCTAGAACCTAACTATAGTATTTATAAGAAAAGTAGCTACACTACTACTATATATAAAAGTAACTACTTTAATTTAGTAACCTATCTAAACACTACTAGACCTAATATAAAGGAGAAAAAGCCTTACGCTTAGGAAAGCGCCCTAGCTTTAGGGACTAATATAAGATTTTATATTAAAGCATTCCTAAGGCTAGGAAACCACTAGGTTATAGTAAAGTTAGTGCTAGCTAATACTAGTACTACTTATTTTATTATTTATTCTAAGTTACTAATAAAAATAAATTAGAAAAAGGTAAGAAGAAGTAATTTACTAATAGAATTAGTAAATACACTGCTAGAACACTATAGTATACTTAATATACTTTATAAAGTATTTAATAGCATAGGTTACAAAAAAATCTATTATATAAGCTGCTATATAGCTAAGACTTTAGAAGACCTTCTCCTAGGAATAGATTAGTTTAGAAATAAAGATCTATATATATTATTATAGTACACATAAGAGTAGATTTTCCCTATTATAAGATAATATATTAAAGTTATTATAT
>SRQA01000157.1:0-33638 GCA_018360365.1 Claviceps citrina
CGGGTGCGCCGGCGCCGGCGCCGACGGTGCCGCGACGGGGGGAGATGCGCGAGGCGGACGTCGATTGCGAGAGCATCCCCCCCACGGAGAATCTGATTTCCCTGTTTGAGCAGCGGCAGCAGCAGCAGCAGCAGCAGCAGCAGCAGAACCGGCGGACTGCCTCCCGCGCGGGCGGGCGGAGACGCTCCTCGCTCGACGACCACAACGGCGGCAACGCTCCCAAGCCGGACTCGGCCTCTCCTCCTCCTCTCCCGCCGATGAGCAGCGCCGAGAAAATCTCTGCCCGGCCGATGCCGAAGCCCAAGCTGCCGCCGCAGCTGTCGCTGCCGTTTCCGCAAGCCAGTCACGGTCCGAACAGCCATCAACACCAACACCACCCTCGGCCTCCTGCAGATGCAAAGCCGAGACCCTCCCGCGCAGCCGCCACGCCCGAGGTGACGTCGGCAAAACGTGCGAGGACCCCCGCGCCGGCATCAGACCCGGCTGCGCCTTCACCCCCCCCGGACGAGGCGGAGAAGCGTAGTCCCAGGAGTCGCCCGCGCGCGCCTTCGCCTCCCAAGCCGCCCCCCAGTCGGAGTCGGAGCCGGCACCACGAGCACTCGGATGCGGCGGCCGCCGCCGCCGCCGCACAAGGCAAGCCCCCGGTCTCGTCACGGACCGAATTCGGGCTGCCCATCGTGTCTCCTGCTCTTCTTTCTCTTGCTCCGCCGCCGCCGCCTCGCACCGCCCACCCAAGGAAAACAGACAGGCATCCCCTCCTCCAACGGAGCCACCCCCGCGGCAGACGAAACTCGGTAGCCAGCGCGCCGACCACCACCACCACCACCACCACCACCACCACCACAACAACGACAACAAACCCCATCAGCAGTCATCACCATCTTCCGCTCGACCCCCTCACCGACGCCATCATGGCCAGCTCCCTCGCCTCGGCGAGACTCACCCCCCACAGCACGGGCTCGTCCCTCTCCCGCCCGCCGGGTCTCCTGCTGCCCCGGCGCCAGAACTCGCCACGCCTGCTCCAGAAGACGCTCCGACAACCCCCCGGCCACGAGGACGACGACCCGGAACGCGCCAAGATTGCCCACCGTCACAAGCTGTCCAGCAACAAGCACGCCCATCACGAGGGGGCCCGGAAGCGATGGCGCGACCAGGTCACGCAGAGGGAGCGCAAGCGATACGAGGCCGTCTGGGCCTCGAACCGGGGCGAGCTCCCCTTTCACGATGACGACGCCGACGACGACGAGAACCCCGACCCCGACCCCGACCCCGACCCCGACCCCGACCCCGACCCCGATGGCCATCAGACCAACGGCGCGGCAGGCCCGCCGAGCCGCGTCCCGTCCGAGTACGTCTCCAACGTGGTGGTGCGCGAGATCTGGAAGCGCTCCCGCCTGCCGCGCGACGAGCTGATGGAGGTCTGGGACCTGGTCGACCGCGGCCGGAGCGGCATGCTCTCGAGGCAGGAGTTCGTCGTGGGCATGTGGCTGATTGACCAGCGGCTGAGGGGGCGCAAGATCCCCGCCCGGGTGTCGCAGAGCGTGTGGGAGAGCGTGAACGGCGGCGTGCGGCTTCCTCCTCGGCTGGGGAGGAGGTGAGGAGGTGAGGACCGGTTTTTCCTTCTTGTCTAGATACCAGCCTCGGGAGCGGCATCTAGAGTGGGTGGGCTTGAGTGGCCCCAATTGTTGCATAGTAGCGGCGCTTTTTGTTCAATGTTTTTTTTTTTTTTTTTTTTTTTTGGGAAACTTGTACGTGGGAGTAGATGCGTATGTTTGTTACATAGGGCTGTGTCTTGACATCTTCAACACAAAATACCTCCCTGCCTACCTACCTTTGGTGTGCATGTACTCAGGCAGGGCAGGATCCATCATGAAGACCACATCATCATCAACTGTGAATGGCATGCCCCAGAGCCAGCAAGACGGGCATACACATCTGAGCATCCCGCCATCAGTGCTGGAATGGCTGAGTTCCATGGGGTCTCTACGTCATCTATCAAGCTCAAGCGCAAGCAACAAGTGTCGTCCCTGAGTCTGTGACACAACACACACACACAGAGGCCCCCTCCTTTATCTTTATCTTTTCATTTCTTTTCATTTCTTTTCCCCTCTCCTTTCCATCTCCTCTCCTCTCCTGTCCGTCGTCCGAGTCGACTGCGCGGCCCCCTGCATAGCCACCAGTCTCCTCTCGTGTTTGTCCGTTCCATCCACATACGTACATCATACAAACGTGCCCGCCCATCGCGTGATACGGATAATGGGACAGACCACCAGGACACGGCGTGCAGGGATGCAAGCCGTGGCCCAGAGTCCACGACGCAGCCAATATCACATCGTCAAGGATGTTATATTCTGCCGGCTTCGATCTTGAAAAAAAAAAAAGGATCGCGGGAAACGAGTACATATGTACGACATGATGTATCCATCCATAGGAAGAACGCTAGCGCAATAACCACCACAGCATTATAGTTATAGTTTCTGAATCGACCCGGTTTCGGAGACGGCGCTAGGCTCGTGCCTAATCCCGCCCGGTTCCATCGACTTCTACTGCGTCATCATCTCTCCCTTGACCAGGACCGCCAACGTCGTTCCCTCCCTGACCTTGAACGACTCTCCACCGCAGACGTGTAGAATGGCGGCAATGGCATAGGAATGGACCGTCAGCGAGATGAACTCGTGCCTGTCCGTCGAGAAAATCTCCTCCAATGCCTGCTGCTTTCTGGCATAGTGCTCCTCGTCCGTCTCCCTCCAGGATCGGCCGGAAAAGCCATCTCTTTCGGTCACGTTTTCCTCTATTCTATACCCAGGATAATGCTTCTCGATCCAGGATCGCGGCCTTCGAAGGTCACAGGTATGCCCCGTGTAGCGCTCTCGGATGTGTTCCTTGACAACGGGCTGAAATGGTGCATCATTTGCCTTCATGAGTCCTGAAAAGACATGGTCTGTCGTTTGCAGACACCTCGCGAGTGGGCTGGTGTAGAGCGATTGCGGAAGTGGCACCCCATCATCCAGCACTGCCTTGAGCCAGAATTCGCCAAGATCCTTGACTTGTTGAATGCCCGTCTCATTGAGGAAGGAGTCGAACCATGTGGTATCAGCATCGCCGTCAAGTAAGGACCAGTGCTCCTGCGTTTTTTTTTTTTTTTTTTTGGTTGTTGTTTTTTTTTTTTTTTTGTGTTAACGCGGAGCAAAAGCAGGCCGCCTGCATTCTTGACAGGACACGATGTTTAGTCGGTCCCCCCGGCTGGAGAGAGAAGAAACAAGCACCAACCTAGTTACCGGGAAAAGAGGGAAAAAAGAAGGGGAAGGGGGAAGGGGGAAGGGGGGGGGGTTGGTTCAACGTACCTCCCATGCCTTGGTCCCCACTTCTGCATGCTTCTGATTATGATAGCCATACCCATGGCGAGTGAGGTACAAGACCTTGTAGACGACGTGAGGTGGAGCGTCGCGGTTGAGGCATCGGACGTGATGTGCAAAGCGCGCCCAGTCCCGAACGTCCGACGAGGGTCTTTCCGTGTCTGTCGGATACTCGCGTGGAAGAAGAGCCAGGTTCGGCTGCGTGACAAACTTACCGAGAGGACATTGTTGTGCTATTTCGGCATGGCTGGCGAAGAAGCCTGGAATTGCCTGGAACTTCCACCGCTGCCTGACCGTGTCGGACATGATGCGAGGCCTTCTGGCGATGGTAGAGATGGGCGGTCGAACTGGACAAGAGCCCGCTGGCGTGTTGGCGTATTCTCGCCGCTGTGGTATGGTTTTGCCGGTCGAGGGGCCACTTGTGCCGCCGAGTGAACGATCACTGATCAGGAAACCATCGCGGTGCTGCTCCGTGCTCGTTGAAGAGTGCGCCGTTGGCCATATTTTGGGTGTCTTGAATCATGGGCCCCACGTCGGATGCTACCAGTTACCCCACGCCCGATGGGGCGAGGGGGGAGGTTCTCGGCTGAGCAGCAGCTCCGTCAAGACAAAGAAAAGGGGAGGTGAACCATGAGGGCGGTCGTAATGCTCATGATGCTCATGATGCTCATGTGCTCAGGATGCTCAGGATGCTCAGGATGTTGGCCGTCCAGCCACGCTGCCACGGGCATTGTGGCCGGCCGTGACGTTGAGGCGTCGCGAGGTGGAAGGCGCGTCCCCCTTCTCCTGCCCTCCAGGCTCCGTCACCACTCTCACCACTCTCACCTCCCTCACCACTCTCACCACCGCACATGCACCACCACCGCACATGCACCACCACCGCACACAATTACAATTCCCAGCCTCTTCATAAGACACTCTCCGCATCGAAATCAAAGTTCCGCTCCATGCTTCCGCAGCCTTGGGCTTTTTTTTTTTTAGAAAAAAAAAAAAAATCTTTTGCCCTTCTTTAGCCTTGCTCGCCTTATTCCTGACGCCTATTCCGCCACCAGAACCGTCTTAAGCCGCCCTTTTTTACTCTCAAGATGACATGATGCTTTCTGCATGAGGCATCCTTTTTGCCGTCTTTCTTTTTCCAAAATTGCGTTTGCGCACAAAAAAAAAGAAAAAAGAAAAAACGAGGCAGAAAGAAAGTGGAGGAGCAGGAGCAGGAGGGGGAGGAAAAACACAATGCCATCTCGTCAGCAGCCAGCGTGGTTGAAATCCATCTTGGCCGATGCCCGACCACCGCCCAAGCTATTTGCCTGGACTCCGGCCAACCTCAAAGCAGGCAGTGGCAGGAGCGCAACGCATTCGGCGGACCGGGCTCGGACCCCCCTCAACGGCACCAGAGCAAAGCTGGATGAGCGGATCTTCATCCTTGGCGTCGGAAACATTGGCAGACTGTATGCAAGCTGCTTGGCCGGCCATGTCAGCCCTGTTCCCATCACGCTCGTGGTGCATAGGCAGGAGCTTCTGTCCCAGTGGGTGGCGAGCGAGGGTGTGCAGCTCACACACGGCCGCGGCGGCAACACGACTAAGAACAAGGATTTCGATATCGAGTGGTGGACTGAAACGAGGCCGCAGTACGGTCCAGTGAGGGAGGTGGCAGAGGGAGGGAAACTCCGCAACCTCCTCATCTCGACCAAGTCATCGGCCGCCATGCCGGAAGCAGATCGACTCCGGCGGTACTTGGATAAATCCAGTTCCGTCGTCTTTGCACAGAACGGCATGTCCAAGCTGTGGCCTCCACATGGCCCGTTGTACGTGGCCAATCGATATCGTGCGGCCGATGCTCCCAAATTTTCTGCATGCGTCGTGAATCATGGCGTGCTCTCCACGGGCCCTTTCCAGAGCATTCACGCGGCTCCGGCCGACGCCTTCATTGGACCTGTGCTCTGCGACGCAACCAGCCCGCCGCTGGTGGACGCGCAACAGGAGCAGCAGCCGCCTGCTGGATCTGGAACATCTGGAACCCGCCTTGATTTCCTCACCGGCTACATGGCCACGACGCCCCTGCTGGACACCAAACCGGTCTCCTCGGGCGAGCTCTGGCTGCTCCAGCTGGAAAAGCTCGTCATGAACGTCGTCATCAACCCCCTGACGGCCCTGCTGCGATGCAAAAACGGAGACGTCTTCACAAGCCACCACCCCAAGGATCCCCTGGCGCGCCTGCTGGACAGGCTGCTCGGGGAGACGAGTGCCGTGCTCCAGGCGCTCATCAACCACGAGAGCAGCACCGGCATGCTTCTCTCCTATCACGCCCGGCATTGTCGACAGCCTGGCTGTCTGATTCGTCGCCATGCCCAAGTCCCTACTTTGGCCGACACCCGCGCCGAGCTGATCGAGCGCTTCTCTCCACCAAGCCTGAAGATGAAACTCTACGCCTTCGGCTCCAAGGTGGCCGAGAACCGAAGCTCCATGCTTCAGGATGTGGAGGCTGGCAAGAAGACTGAAATCAGAGACCTGAACGGCTGGATCGTGGACATGGCTGCTTTCTTGGACGCGGGCCTGGATGTGTCCGTCCATCGTGGTCTGATTGACTTGGTGGAGAATGTTGAAATTCTGGACAAGCAAGGCTTGGCCGCAAGGCTGACGTAGTCTTTTTTTTTTTTTTTTCTAAGGAGGGGGGCCAATGGAAGCAGAGGGTGTGTGCGTATGTACTTGGATTGTCCTCTCCTTTACCTTTTCCTTCTTGACATTTTGCGGTGCCCAAAACACGCCATCTACCCCCTGGGTTCGTGCCTGCCCAGTGCCTGCCCATCTACAAGGTAGGTGGGTACCCAAGAAAGCTAGTACGTATGAATATACCACCGGTAGTAGGTATTTATATCTACTGCGAGCATCCTCCCTCCCTTCATATGCATAGTGTGCACTTCTATAGCACACTTTAGTGCCTGGATCATCAACATGTATGCAAGGCAATATGGCTCCAGTCTCCAGGCGCCTTTAGGAAGTGCACCCTGTTTTGTATTCATGTAAACAAGGGTAGTTGGGATGGGAAAAGGGGGGGGGGGGGGGGTTGGGTCCTGAGTCCGCAGTCCCATCTCTCTTTTCAATCGCGCCACGGCCGGTGTATCTGAGGCAGTTCGATCGTCTCTGATTCTTCCTGTCCCGATGTAGACCGCGGTGATAATGATTGCCAAGTAGTTTCAGGATCCTCTTCGCCCATCATTTGCATAGTGCGCTCCCGACAGGCGGCGGGTGTGAAGCCATTTCCCACTTTATGAGCTATGATGCGCCATTTTTCCGTCTCGTAATCCGCAAGCGCTGTTCGTAATTTGTGGTCCTAGAGGAGAAAGGAAAGAAGAAGAAGAAGAAGTCGAGTTAGTTCATGGACAATATGGTCATCATGGTCATCACGCCAAGAAGATGATCCCCAAGGACTCTTGTGCACAGAACGTTTTGTGGTTTGGGTATGTATCTCGTTCTGCAAACAGAAGATGTGTCGTCTAAACCTGAAAAATCAAGAGGAAAAGGGGCGGCGAGGTGGTACGGGGACAAAACGTACCATTTCATCGGTCCACTGGGTTGTCTTGGCCTTTAATTTCGTGCAATATCGAACTTGTAGAGTTCCTGATGAGCGACCGGGAAAGAAATCTGCAATTTGCTTCCAAGTCAAGTTCTTTTGCTCCTTTAATTCTATGAGAAGCTGATCGTCCTCGGCTGTAAACTTCAGTTTGGGGCCGCGCGGCCGAGGTGCTGGGGCCGGCATGCCAGCTTGTCCGACCATGCTGGGGGCGCCACTGCCATCTTCCCGGCGCGAGAGCTTTCCCAGGTGACCAAGGTCAGGGAGATGATGATGATGATGATGTTGTAGGTGCTGGCCTGGAGGGTGGTGAGGTAGGCTGTTGACGCTAGAGGCCGCAGCTGCTGCAGCTGCTTGTCCATATGCCGCTCCAATCGAACTCGGCGCCATGGCTTCAAGACTGGGCTGTCCCAGCGCAGATACACTGGTCATGGAGATTTCAAACTCGTCGTTCCGAATCCTTTTTGCGCCATTGGGAAGAAATGACGCATGCCCTTGTGATGGAGACGCTGTGGAGGGGTACATCGGCGTTGTCACCGTTGTCGCTGAACCGTATGGGAAATGGCCGAGTCGGCTGCCGTTTAACTGGGAGGTATCAAGCTGCATAGTCGATGTGGATGAGTGTGGTCTCTGTTGTTGTTGTTGCTGTTGCTGTTGCTGTTGCTGTTGCTGTTGCTGTTGCTGTTGCTGTTGCTGTTGCTGTTGCTGTTGCTGCTGCTGTTGTGGTTGCTGCTGTTGTTGCTGCTGTTGTGGTTGCTCGGAGAGCCCGTTTCTTGAAGACGACGGCCCATGCGGCAGCTCCGGCGCGGTGTTGCCCGGCGCGGTGTTAACCGCTGCAGAAGTCGGAAACCCGGATCGCGGCTGCTGATTTTGGCTGCTGAATGAATAGTGATGCAAGCCTTGGAAAGTGCTTGATTGGCCCGAGGAGGAGTAAGGATGCTGAAGATGGCTTTGGCCATCGGCATGGGCTCCATGACCAGCATGAAAGTCCACGCTGTAGCCTCCGACTCTGTAGTTGTCCGCCAGCGTGTCTTCGGCACATAGGTTCCGCCAGAGCAATCCGCTCTGCACGGCGTCCTCACCTTTTGACAAGCGACTTGTGTTCAGCGAGTTAGCCCTCGCGGGCTCCGTCACCAAGGGCCGTCGGGCGTGTTGAGGTGACGTCGTCAGCAATGTGGTATGAAGCGAATTATGCAAGCGAGGATCGGCTATCGTGACCATTGACTGGTACGACCTTGGTTTCAATGGCAGCCCACGAACAGGGCTGGTCCTCAGCCTAGATCGAAGACGTTGTAGCCGATCAGGGAAACAAAAGATCCGCCCGATTCTGCTGCGTGCGGTACGGTAAAAAAAAAAAAAAAGGAAGGTGTTAGTGCCCCGTGGAAGGCTTATTAGGATGCCAGTATGCGCAACGGCCCAGTCCCTGATCTCCTGTGGTCAAAATGCGAGTGGCTACGACCACGGTCAACGTTTGGCAACGGGCGAGAGGATGGAAGCGTGGAAGCGTGGAATAGTCTGCTCTAAAAGGCCCGAGTTGACAAGTGGCGGAATTTGGGACTTGGGGCTCCAGCTTTTTCGTGGTTAGTTGAGCAAGTGCGAAGGTAGACCACGTCCCGCGTTTGTCGTTTCTGTCGAGTTTTGGAACAATGCCGACTTCACGAAGCCGTCTCTCTGAGGTCCCAAACGTACCGTTAGTGGAAGGATCCAGGTCGATATTTAACTCGGAGCTCAAGGGGGGTCCTGAGATGGTGGGAGCGTGCCAAAGTGAGTGCCGAGAACGGGGAACAGCCGCGACTCCGCGAGGAGGCGGGTGTGGATCTCAAAGAGTTGACTCCCGTGTCATATAAAGGGATGGGCGTGAAACTGAAGTCGCAGCTCCTTGGTTTGCGTCTTTTCTGGAAGCAGCCCCGTAGTACAGGGCGTGGTGGTAGTATTTTGTGTGCCCAGACAGATCGGAAAATAGTTTGATGAATTTTGTGGCCTCGAGTGCTGTGCCATGTTTTGTACAAGGCTCTCTGACGGGAACAATTTCCACAATTACGGACTCCTCCGTCTGCGTCTCGACAGAAGATGCGTAGACGGCAATATCCAGGACAGGGGTGGTCCCCGCCGCCCAGAGACCTGTCAAGCTTAGGATGGAGTAGCAAAAGCAATCTGCCACAGCAGAAGTCAACGCATTCTGATCATGGGGGCTAGGCGGCCCGAAGAGACCGAAACCAATACTGCGTCGCATGTCTTTGATTTTTTTGATGCCAGTTTCCAAGCATCTGCCGCGGCGAAGGCCAGACGAGTTCCGGGCCATCTTCAGCCTGTAGAGCCAAGGGGCAAATACTCCTCCGCCACTTGTTGATGATAGGATGGAAAAGCACAGGATTGCTGTAGTGGGGTGCTCAGACCAAAAGCCAGGGAGACACGTTGCGGTCTAGGTCTGTGGAGTGCATGCAGTCTTTTATACCAGCAGGGAACATGGAAGAAGAGGTGGCCAGGGCTATCCGTGGGTAGGTGGTGAAGAAGGGGTGTACTAGTTGCAGGGTTGAGCCATATTTTAGATGAACCCGCGGGATCTGTCTGTTTGTCTGCCTGCCTGCCTGCCTGTATGTCTGTCTGTCTGTCTGTCTGATGCGTGCTGTTGCGTGTACCGAGTACGCATGCTGCGCAAGCTTCTTGTGCCATGCTGTACATTGTCCAGGAGTCATGTTCGGATTCCAACCAGGAATGACAGTCTCTGCCAACTATGTTGCCTTGGGTCCAACAAGCTCAATCCGGACGACTCACCCTGACATGGGTTAAAGCGCGTTGGACGGGCCGGCCAAGGGATGATGTTCCAGCCCCAGTAACTGAACCGCTGGCGCTAACCCTGTCGGAACTGGTCAAAGATGGATCTGCTAGGGAACGGCATGAATACCCATCATACCGGCCCTAGGTGCAACTATGAGTTGCAGTGAGAGCACTGACAGGTCAAGTGGCGGGCCAAGGCACTGTCGTCACTGGTCACCAGGAATGAGGGGATGCAGAGTCGTGCCAGACGGAAGAGAACGGTTTGGGGATGCCCACAAACTCCAAAGAGACGGACGGGATTGCGGGATCGGCCATCCAATAGAGGATCGAGAATTGGAAAGACATGGAGCACGGATGAATCAGGCCGTGCGGCTCTTTTCCAGAAGCTGCGGGCACCGACTCACCGAGCCAAGATCAAGCGGCAGAGGCACCAGACTCGGGGACGCAGCCGAACTTGACATAGCAAACGGCCGGTAAGGTCATGATCCAAGATCCAAGGCCCAGATTGCACGTCACGGCTCAGGAGCGAGCCCTGCCAAGCCCGTTGAGTCGGCCAGCCAGCCCAGCTTGTCCGCCTTGACAAGCCCATCGACGCCTGGGCAATCGAGATGATGACGGGCAGCTTCTCGACTGGCTTCTCGACTGGCTTCTTGAGTGAAATGATAGGAGCGCATTCCTTGAGCGGGTTGTGACGCAGGAACCGTTGCATGAAATGAGTAGCGGAGATGTCAAACCGCACCAGCCCAGCCATTAATCAGGTCCTCCCGTCTTGCCTAGGTGTAAACGCGAGCAGTAAAGGCGAACAATGTCGTGGTCGTGGACGAGGACGAGGTCGAGGTCGAGGTCGAGGTCGAGGTCGAGGTCGAGGTGAAGGGGTGGCGTCATAGAGAGCGGAAAAGCCCTGCCACGGGTGCGCAGCTTCATGCAGTCAGTCTACTGGGGTACACCGTACCTACCTAGGTACCTAGGTGCCCAGTAGTCGGTAGCTACTGCCTACCTAGTAGGTGGTGCAAAGACCGACTGGTACACCAGAAAATTAAGGTCTTGTCCGACGATGCTCCGCCAAGCATGGCCGAACGACCGACACGACCGACAAGACCGACTCTTGGATAAACATTCCCATTTCCTCGCCTGAGGCCAGTGGACCCTGGGTGGAGACGACAGACGACATGGCGCGTGCGTTGCGTTGCAGAGGAGCCGGAGCCCGAGGAGCCCGCCAGCAGCCACGGCCCACGGAGCGGGATGAGGAAGGGGCGACTCACCCTACGCCTACTACAGTAGTACAGACTGACTACATACAGTGCGCTGCTCCCTCCTCCCCCTCCCACGCTACGCCGTCGCGCCTTCCCGTCCAAAGTCCCCAACCGGCCCATGCAACGATGCAAGCATGACTCGCAGTGCTGACAACTGACAACTGCGGTGCAGGGCGTGTGGCTTGCAAGCTGCAACCTGGGGCTTGACCTTTTCAATCTCCTTCTGCCTCATGGCCCCTGTGTGCACATTCTGCCTGTTCTCGGGCCCTTCTCTTAGCTCTACCATGCCTCTCCTACTTTCTCTTTAGCCGGCCTCTTGTAAGTTGTTCCCCTCTTCCCCTGCTCTGAGCATCTCTGACTCCTTGAGTATTCGGAGCTGGGTCGACGCACCTGGTCGGTGATCACTGGTCAGGACTCAGTGGTCCGATCGATCGGATGACAGGTACAACATGCATTCTAGGTACATACATACACACTGATGGAGAATTGCCTCTGTGTCCGGATCGGCTACTGACGGATTAATACCAGACTGCCAGTCCATCCCATCTGCCTTTGAACATGCACGCCGGGGTGGGTTGTTGAAATTCTTGACTGCTACAGTGCTCCTACTAGCCACCTACCTAGTAGGTACCTGGTATTGATGGGCTGCAAAAATCCCAAGACACAAAAGTACCGTTCACTCTGTGCCACCCTGCATAGAAACGTACAGTGGCCGACCGGGACATACGTTGGTCCCTTCAAGATGACTTCAAATGTTGTTCTTGGCGCCAAACGCCGGCCGTCAGCCGTCAACCACACTGAAGTCACAGACAGACAGAGCCCAGCAACCTGTACGGGACATGGTTGCAAACGCGATTTGTGCTATGAAATCTCGCCATGAAATGCCCTCCCTAACAAATGCAAGGACACGACGTGGCGACGCAACCCAACCTTGAGTGGCGTGCGCGTCACGGCTGCATTCACGAACGAACGGAGCATGGATTTGGCTCGGAACGGCTCATGGGCCACGCCAAGCATCTTGCAAGCTGAGACACGGCCCACATGCTTTTGTGTACAGTACGCATATACATATATATCGCCCAACGTTGGCCCGGACATTTCTCGAGTCCATGTACATATTCGTTGTATTTCGGGAGGTTCTAGGTTCGCGCGTCGGGGCAAGACACGAGTCCAAGCAATTCGCGCCGTGTCTTTTGCTTTTCGCATTCTTCCGCCGCACAACGAATGATGTTGCTTTCCACACCGTAACACCGCATTCCATCTGTGGGGTCTGGAGACTCCTCTGTCATCTTAGTTGCGCCTCCGTCTATTATTGAGCCTAGCTCGAGAGCAACGAACCAGTTAAATCGAGCTGCCGCGACTCTCTTGCACCTAAATAGGCAACAAGATCTGCTCTGGATCTGGCGTTGGACAATCAGAACAGAGCGCGGGTGAGCTGAGATGGAGTTCCACGATGGAAGGAATGGGAACCGCGTTCAAGTCCCAGGGCCGTGCAGTCTCCGGTCCTCGAGCGACGCGTGAAGCACCTACCAACCACTTCGTTTCCATTCGGCCATGTCATGTCTCTGAAGGAGACTCTGGCAACGCCTGAGTTGCCCGCCGGCATAAAGCCAGACGATACGAGCTGTCCAGCCCGACCCTCCAAGTCACAAAGCCAAGCAAGAGACGCCCGTGGACTCTCAATATGCATGTACTGCTCGTTGCTTCCAGCCTATGGGCCTATCGTATCATACCCACCCTGGCCGCAAATGCACCTGCAATGCATGATTGCATGATCAACAAACAAGGTGGGAGCCGTTGGCCCGAGGGGCCAAGTGGTCCATCCAGTTTCTGGTAGTTGATGGGAAAGCGAAGCGAAGCTTGCTCGCATGCAGGTCTTGCGGGAGACGCCGCCCCGACGCCACGGGAAGAAGAAGAAGAAGGGGAAGCAGAGGGAGAAGAAGTGCCCGCGCCTTGCAGAGATGCCGTTCCTTGCACTTGGCAGGGGCGCTTGCGATGGACACCGTGGATTGATGGGATGCGGAGTTGGCTGGTTGTCATCACATGGTACTATGGTCTCCCATGATGTATGTCTGTTGATGTCATGTGTAGAAGGTGGTTGGTTACTTTGTGTACCAAATCCCATCGCAGAATCCCCGCTGGACATGTAAAAAGAAGAGATCGAAAAGAAGAACACATGGCATGGCAATCTAGGCGTGTGTTGCGTTGTGCTCCAAAGCTACAAGTACATCCATGGAATAAATACCAGGCCCCCCATACCATAAAATACATCAACATAAACCCTTTTTTTTTTTCCTTCCCTTCCCTTTCCCAGGCACACAAATCTCCTCTTTCCGACCTTTTCCTTCCCTTTTCATACACGGCTCCGATTCACTCAAAGTTGTCGGAGCGGTCCACCCAAATGTCCTCCAGCTCGGCAAAGCTGTGAAAGTGCACCGGCCGGTGCTGGTCGCTGTAGAACGACAGCGGCGTGTCCAGCTTGACGTGGACGGGCCGCTTCTCCATGCCGGCAAAGGTGCTCCCCATGAAGCTGTAGTTCCAGCGCCCGTCGTCGGGCACGAGGAAGAAGCCCCGGAAGCGCGGCGACAGCAGCAGCTTGCGCTTCTCGCCCATGGTGGTGGCGAAGCCGTGGGGCTGGTCGCTCTGCGTGTCGCGGTTGTCGGCGCCCCATCGGTAGCCCTGCGGGGTGAGGCCCCAGGCCGAGAGGGAGACGCTGCCGGGCGTGAAGGACACGGACACGGTGACCGTGTTGGTCTTGTCCCACTGGCTGTGCGCGTCGAGCAGCTTGGCGTGCTCCGTCACGTCGGCCGCCGACATGTAGGGCAGCTCGTTGCCCGACATGGTGTGGATGATGCCCAGGGGCTCCAGGCCGTCGAGGAAGTCGCTGCGCGGCAGTTGCTGGGGGAGCTGGACGTTGCGGAGGCCGCCAATCTGCGGCATCATGACGATGCACTTGATCTCCTTGACCTGCTCGTTGTCCGGCGCCGGGGACCCGTAGAGGTAGCCCGCCACCTGGACCCTGAGGTCGGCAATCGTGATGAACTTCCGGAGGATGTTGTTGGGCATCACGTACGTCACGTCGTCCACTTCGTTGTCGACCGAGGACACGTACATGTTCTTGGCCCGCGTCCGCAGGTTGGACGTGGCAATGGCTCGCGTGCGCCACTCCGTCTTGGACGCAAACGTCTGCTGCTCAAACTGCGACGTGGTCGTGACGATGATTTCCTCCCCGTGCACGTTTTGTGTCTTGGTGGTCACAGCCGTGAGCTGCTGCTGCTCCTGCTGCTGCTGCTCAATCTCGGCCGCCTGCTGCCTCTGCATCGAGGGTGCCGAGATCTCCATGCCCAGGATGATGTCGCGCACCTCGCTGCTCGTCAAGCTGGACACGTTGACGTTGTTCTTCTTTCCGTAGTCGTTGAGGATGAGATCGCGAAGCTGCGTCTCGACCTTGATCCAGTCCTCGTCCGACATGGACGGCCAGATGTGATGCTCGTGCGTAATCACCGTCTTGTCCGGCCGCAGGATGAGTTTTGTCTTGTCGGGATTGACGTGAAGGGCACGCAGGATCAGGATCAGACGCGAGAAGGCCGTGTACGACGAGATGCTCTTGAGCCACTCATCGTACAGGTTGAACAAGACCATCTGCGGCTCCGTGGCTCGAAGTATGATGTCGCCCAGTTTCTCCACCTTCATGGCCGCCTGGAAGGGAAGCTGCAGCTCTGATGCACGGATGGAAATGTTGGGAAAGTCGACCAGCTGCACTTCGAGAGGATCCAGCAGTCCCTTTCTCGTGACGATCAACTGCTTCGGCTGCTCCTCCACGGGCAGTGACCGAATCAGAGCCGCAACTTCTTCGGCCGTCTTCCATTTGGCCAGCTGTCCCAGACGCTTCTGCCCAGCCCAGACGCTCGTGTGGATAATCTTCAGGAACAGCTGTCCGGTCCTGGGGTTGAAGATGAAGATGGCGCCGTTGATGGGCTTGGTCGTCAAGTTTCCCTCAAACGTCTTGTGAATCGTGACACGGTAGACGTTGGTGTCGTCAATGAAGAGCTGCGTCTGGTTGCTGAACAGCTCCGAGTAGTTCTGAGAGTTGAGGAACTCCTGGTTGCTCTCCGACGCGTACAGCTGCAGACCCTTGCGGATACGCTCACGCAGCACATACAGCGCCGGATTGGCCTTCATCACCTTGGCCATGGCTTGCTGCACCAGCGTCTTCAGTCCTGGAAAGTACATGCCGTAGGCCGAGTACAGGTTGTAGGCCAGATCGATGCAGATCATGAGACCTGTCGCGGACGGATAGATACTGGAGCTGTCGGTGGTGTAGTCGAGATACTTGGCACGGGTATACCTCTCAATGTCGTGGGAATCGTAGTCACCATATCGGAGCTGCACGTCGATCCAGAACTTGTTGGTCGTCGTTGGCTCTATCACGTCCTTGGTGTCGAACAGGACCGAGGGACGGGTGACGTTCCACTTGTGGCTGGCAAACAGGAGAATGTCTGCACAGGAACTGTTCATCTTGTACGATTTACGCGGATG
Source organism: Claviceps citrina (assembly GCA_018360365.1). Taxonomy (NCBI): domain Eukaryota; kingdom Fungi; phylum Ascomycota; class Sordariomycetes; order Hypocreales; family Clavicipitaceae; genus Claviceps; species Claviceps citrina. The sequence goes on from SRQA01000157.1 coordinate 15,495, forward strand.
GATCGTCTCCTTCTGCACCGTCTCGATGCCGAGCGACTCCAGTTCCTGATCAAACACCTGGCAAAGGTCCATGACCACGGACTCGTGAATCTTTTGCCACAAATGCGCCCGGAAGATCTGGATCAACGAGATCTTCAGAGTCGGGATTTTTCCGTGCAAGAAGATGCCCGTGAGATCCAGCTGCACCTGGAAACCGACGTAGACGTTGGCCCGGTTGATGGTTGGCGACCACCACAGCGTGAAGCGACGGTTCGGGATCTGGTTCAATCCAGACCTCTGAGCGTTGGTCAGCTTCTTGAACTGCATCGCCTGTTCAAAACCGCTGGCGCGTTCCCAGAAGAGACCCTCCCAAGACGGGAATCCTGTTGCTTTGAACAGCGTGTGTTCGAGGATCGTCTCAACACCGCCCAACGCCTGAATCACATCCGTTCGATACGCATTCAGGTTCCACAGCTTGCCGTCATGGCGCTGGCTCGTCCACCAGAACGGAGCGCTCCGCATCAGCTGGTACATCTTGAACTCGGAGCGGGCCCGGAAGCCCTTGTCGAAGCTGAGCGTGCTGCGGTCTTTCTGGAACAGGGTGTTGATCCTGGGCAAGCCGCGGTCCCAGCTGTCCTCCAAGTCCTCAAGCGTCAGCCGACGGTTCTGCTGGTTGGCCTCGAGGCGCTTTTGCGAGTACTCGGTCCAGACACGCTGGGAATCGATGAACTCGGCCTCCCAGGGAATAATGTACCGGAAGATGTTGGGGATCAGCGTCTCCTCATCATGCGTCATACCAGAGCGGTAGTGCGTGACGCCCGTGTCGGTCTGCTTGGACCAGCGCTTGTCACTGGCAGGAATCAGAATATGTGAGCCGGAAATCATGCCCAGGCCACCAAGCTCCTTGGGAGTGTAGAAGACGGCGGGCGGAAAACGAGACGGCATCTTGGAGTTGAGACCAATCTTGACCCGAGTTTGAATCTTTGTCTCGCACTTGACAATGGTGTCGAGCAGGTCGACAGTCGAGACGGCAGCCTCGCGGTAGTATGTGAAGAGGGCAATCAGTGCCGTGTTCCACTTGTTGGCAATCTTGGTAAACGTCGTTGATCCAGAGGACATGAGGATCTGTCGGATGCGGTTGTTGAACTTCTGAATGTCCTCTTGCGTCACCTGCAGAAACGCGTGCGCAGTCCGCTCCTTGGTGGTGTTGTCGACCAGAGACCACACACTGTCCTTTACCGGAAACTCATCATTCTGGTTCCTGATCTTTGGCAGAATCCTGACTTCGAACCCAGACATGGAGAAGAGCAGATTCGGGTTGTCGCGACTGTAAACGCTGACAAAGCTATCGTCCCAATCAATTGTGGTGACTGACCGCGGCAAGCGGTTCTTCAGATCCCAAAAGACTGCCCGGCCCAGGTTGACATCGTGCCTCATCAGACGCATACGCGAGTCTCTGGGCCAGCATTTTTTGCTCTTGTACCCAATGACGTTTTCAAAGTTGGGATCCGGTTGCTCGGTCAAGAATCGCTGAATAAGATCCCGAGATTCCTCCGCAGTGAATCGCAAGAGGATCCAGATTTTGTCAATGTATCGACTGTAGAGCCTGATCGGATGCCTGCACTCCGTCTCACGGTCGCGGAACTGCAAAAAGTCATTGGGACTTTGGGGAGGACCGGCGATTTCACTGGCACGCTGAGGGCCCAACAGCAGAAGATCCAGCACAAGACCGTAATACTGGAACACAAATGCCGAGAACTGAAGACCACGAATCATGCCGTAGCTGTTGACGTGGTTCATATCCTTGTAGGTAAGCTGGACATTGTTCTTGGCCGTGATGTAGTCGGCCAGATTGTGATCCATGATGAGCCTCAGCAGCGAGTTGAGCAGTGTCAGTTCCATCTTCTCGTAGACTTTCGAGAGCTCAGTCTCCACCATGACATTGCACTCGCCATCAGATGTCTCCCAAACCTGGCTCAGGTTGTTGATGCCCTGGGCCCATTTGTACACGAGCAGCGGCGGCACCTCGGAGTCCGACGGCTTGATCCAGGCGGGGAACAAGTGGCGTTGATCGGCTTGATACCAAAGATATTGATCCAAGTAAGCGTCGCTGATTTTCTCAATGGGCTCAATGTCGTACACAGGGTTGATTGTGCTATAGTTGTCATTCATGTCAATATTGACCTCCTTGAACGCACGCTGCGTCAGCAAGAACCGCTTGATCCGCTCCAGTGTCGTGCCGGGGCTGTCATAAGCTTGCTCAATCAAGGCGAGTTCTTCACGTTGACTCTGGTTCAACCTGCCCTTGACGGAATAAGATTCCCTGAGTCTCTCCAGGGCCAGAATCAAGATCTTGGTGTCGTGCTTGTACGAAACGCTGGGAAATGGAATGGGTGAGAATTTCCGAGATTCTAGCCAGTGTACTGTCGTGGTATAGATGGCAACGGCTTCCTCGGAAGAGACATAGGGGCCGTCTTTCATGTGGTTATGTTGTCGTTCCTGCTCGGCCTTGAGCCACAACCGCGTCAAGCGGCCAACGTTCTTCTTCGCAACCGTCTTGTCAACAGTGGCTCCACGTCGAATACGTTCTCGGTTGTAGTGCGTCACAGAAATCCACCAGTCGGCCTTGGATTTAACGTATCGAAGGATGATGTTTTCGATGGGAGCAGGCAAGCCGGGGACTTTCCATGGAATGTTGCTCTTCCAGCATCGCCAGGCCTCGGACAAATGCTGGAGCACCGTATTCACCTTGTTCTGTTTAATCCCTTCGGGCATCATATCCATGAGGTCAGCCATGACGGAAGCGCGAAGCTCGAGATCGAAATGAGACTCTACTCGCTGCTTCGTCACAGTCTTGGCCACGCCCTTGCTATGTCGACCCTCGAATTGGCGAGACAGCAGGTTTCCAAGCCACCTTTCGAGCAGAGGAATGATGCCTCTCATGAAAAAAAGCCACACTCTCCACGATGGGCCCCAGAAACCACAGCCAGGGCCTTTGCCGACCGGGCCGGAATTGAAGCGATAGTAAATCAAGTGCTTCAAATCTTTGCAGGTACGGATCTGGTGCATGAGCTTGTATTTGTATCGGTACATTCCGGTCAATTGTCCGACGTGATTGAAGGCGTAGTGGATACCGTCCGCAAGCTGGAAGGCGTCAATGTTTCCCAGGCGATATTGAACTTGCGCATCAACAATGAGTTTCGTCAATCTGAGGATTTCACGCATGAGATGAAAAGCATTTCCGAACCGAGACTTCTTTCGCTCTTTTGTCGTGAGTGTCTTCACGGGCTTCAAATTGAAGTTGTAGTCGAGATGAAGGTATGTCAGATTTTTGCGATGGATCAAGAGGTTCAACATGTTGAACCCCTGTCGACAGACCTGAAGACCAGCCTCAACCCAATCAATCGTAGTCTGTTGAAAGAACTTGGTCTGCTTCAAAGACCGCAGCAGATTCTGGTTGTTGTGCGCGTTTGGTTTCTTCTGGTGAAGCTCGTTCAGGACGAAATTCTTGAGGAGCTTCTGGTAGGAGACTCGGACTTTGACAGGAGGTCGGTCAGAAGGAGGGTGTTCCAGATACCACTGCTTGATCAGAGGAACATCCTGAGCTCGAACCATCTTTCCGGAGCGTCTGTTGAAAGGGAACGGTGCCCACCACAGGTCAATGGCAGCCGATGTGTGCTCGTTTTCAAGATCCTCGTCGGCCAGAAAAGGTTCAACGCCAGCCGGCAGCTCAAATGCCTCTTCCTCGGGCTCCTCGTTGTTTCCAGGACCGAAAATCTCGTCTTCAAGTGTGATATCAACGTTCTTCGGTGCCACCGTTCGGGATGAAATGGGGTTGATTCGTCGGTCAAAAAGGAAAGTTGGCAAATCGGGGTCATCGGCACGATTGTACACCGTCTGTGGGTGCGAATGCCATGTGAGATGCACGCTCCTCGGTAGAGAGTTGTAGAGGAATGGATACGCGACACGGAATTCGGTGCGGATGGGAGTGCGGAAGATGATGCGATCGATGGCGTTGAACTCGCCAAAGTCTTCTTCATTTGGATCGATATCCTTGTATAGAGGCTCAAAACGTGGACCACCAGGAAGCGCGACATTGAGAGCCTTTGCTGTGAGGAAGCTCTTCAGATCGAACAGGTGAAAGTAATTCTTGTCGACAACATCTGAGATGAGTGGCCGACTGAGACGGAACAAAGTGGCCATTTGGGGCAGCGAGAGATTCCACGTCTTGTAGCTCGCACCGTTTACATGTGGTGTGTCGACCAGCGCGCGGTGGTCGTAAAACCATTCATAAACAGCCTCATCCTCCTCTTCATTCAGCTCCATCTGAATCGGTTCCAACGGCTCAACGTCTTCAATGTTTTCGGACCAAGACAGTGGCGGTTCTTCGTCATCGAATGGCGGGAACCGCATACGTTTGAAAAGCCTTCGGTCAGCTTTCTCCTTTCTCATAAATGTCCACATCATTGCCCACTGCGCAAAGAACACCGGCTCGATGACACGAGGGGTTTCATTGACCAGGGTCAAACATCCGTTGACATGGTAGAGGACTTTGACTTCTCGTGCCGATTCCCACGGCATCGGCATGTTCTCGAGAAGTTTCAGTACCGCGTGCGGCATGAATTTCAAGGCACCAAGATAGCTGCGCTTGTCGTTTGTGTATTTCTTTTGAGACACGTCTCCGATATCTTTGACGATCTTTCTCAGGTGCTCAGGAGGCATGTCGGCTTTCTGCGTCTGGACAAAGCCAGCCTTGCGCTTTTCTCCGAATCGGTTTCGGCGATCTCTGAGCCATTCTTTCTTCTTCTGTGCAAACTTGGCGATCTGGGGATCGGACGGCGGATGGAAGCCTGGGGGTGGCGGCGCGGGCGTCGAAGGAGGAGGCGGTAATGACGATGGAGGTGGAGGAGGCGGAGGAGGCGGAGGAGGGGGAGGAGGAGCAGCTCCCCAGCCTGGAGGCGGCGGCGGCGGAATGCCTGACATGATGGCTTTTGCAATGTCGTGATGCGAGAGCGATACGTGAAGATGTCAAAGGTCTGCCTATCGAGGAGACTGCACGCTGGGAGCGCGTAATCACCACGCGCTTTTGATGTCTTCGCCTCTGATCCAATGAACTGACTCCAATGAAAGATTTCGTCGTTGCGGCCAGGTTTGAAGGCGCGCTGTTTTCGGAAGCTGGCACGATAGCGGCCAGACCGGTGATGGTTGCAAACGCTCCCCAAAGTCGTCTCCGTCACGACAATTTTCTGTCCTGCAACACGTCCAGGACCAGCTCTTGGACCCATGATTGGGCTCACGTGACCTGCGGCGCGATAGTTTCCACCCCCAGCCAATCACCGTCCCCCGCCATTCATTGATTCAATACCGATCAACACCAAGCCGGGTTCATCGCGACTGAGCCTCCGCTCCGGAAAGCCACCATCCGAAACGTCGCCTGCAAATCAACAAGATGGCGCACCTCAGTACGTTTGCCAATCTCCAATTGACCAGGACTACTCGCTAACAAGCTATTTCTCCCTTCCAGACGTCAAGCCGGACCCGGCATACCTCAAGCTGCAGGGTGTGTGAGAAGAACCGATTCCCCTCCTCCGAAGCTCTATCCCCCTTCTCTAGATGCGAAAACGCACTCTGGCTCATTTCTTGTTTGAGCGACGCATCATCGTCCTTTTTTAACGAAAATAAATGAACAGCGATGCAGAAGAACCGACACCACTTCTTCAGGTGGACTCCTCGAACCGCGAGACTCACGTTCATGTACGTGCTTGTCGTACCCGTCATGTTCGGATACGTTGCCTACAAGACTGATGTATGTGCTGCCAAAATTCCTTTTCCATTTCGAAAAACGTCATTCGAGATTTGCGGAAAACTAACCAGGCTGTCGAATCAAGGGGCTGTACGACTTCCGAGCAAAGAGAAGGGGCGACACTATTTACGAGCGATGAATGGACGTTTGAAACGCGGGCCATCGTACTGGCTCTGTATATAAACGGGGGTTTACTTGACTTTTTTTTCCCCAACCTCTGGCCAGATCAAAATAGAAGAATTCTGCAGAATCGGCTCCCAAAGCGTATCTGCTGATAAAGGCGCATCAGTGACGCTGAAAGGCTCAGATCGTTTCTTTCCTAATTCGACTTGGGGGTATATGCGTTTTATAAATACAGAGCTTCCGCCCGTTGCCAGCTCAGGTTGATGTCATGTCGTTGCCTCTCTCCACCTTACCACCGGCCTCTCCTTCCACCAGCTGCTCCACGAGGCCTCAAGGGCGGCATGTTGGGAAGCGTCTGACCTCTCCTCCATTCCCCCATGGGCACGCTGGCCATATGCCCGCCGCCGCCCCTTCGTCCACCACCTCGACCTTCGCGAACGCCCGGCCAACCGAATCCATTTTCCCGACGATGAAAGCCCCCGCCCCCACGCGTGCTCTCTCTGGCATCCCAGTATCCAGCATTATTGGACTCCCGCCGGGCAGCAGACGCAGGCGCAACAGAACCGTCAGCCAGTGGCGGCAAAATGGCACACGAAACGTAGTCTCCGACGACAAACCGCGCATCACTTAGCGACTTGTTGTCGTCCGAAGCAGGCTCATCGCGCATCGAGGATCCCGTTTCCCTGAATTCTGACCGGGCCGTGCCCGTCGTGTTTTGACCTATGACTATACTGCCGAGATCTTTGACTGCGTACCGCGGTGGCGCGTTGCTTATTGCGCTGACGCTCCTCAGGTCTGGGCATACCAGCTGGAAGGCGAGTCTGGTGCCTATGGCCGGGTATGGAAGAGCCGATGCTTTCGAGGCTGCGAGCTCGAGCGCCAGCTCGCTGAGAGTGCAGCTTGGCCAAGTATACACTGAGATGTGTGGTGGCAATGAGCGAGCGGCAAACTCGTCCGGTCTACGATAATTGTGTTGCAGAACATCAGTCGTCTTGAAAGTCGAGCCATCAAAGCAGCATGTTTCACTCTCAATAGGGCAGAACCTGCCTCCGTGCGAGAGATTTTGGCTCCATGATGCCACTCACCTGCAAAACCCGCCGGTTCGATAAAAGAGCCGAACGAGAAAAGGTGCAACAGGGTCAGTGTCGCCTTTGTCTGATGGTGATGACATGGCTTCCGCTGCAAGTCGCCTCTCACATAGGAACGGCTGAGTACACGGGCATTGGCTACAATGAGATGTTTCCCTAGCCTCAAAAGAACAGTAATACTTGAAAAGACGCCGCAAATTTATCTCATGTTCAAAAACTGTCAAGTCGCTGGCACTTTGAAACCACGACGCCGTGGCGGCGTCGTGAGCCAAATTATCCGGCGAATAGCCGCAATCGTTATCGAAGCTTCGCGGCCAAAAGGCAAGACGACGTACATCCTGCCACTTGCCCAGCCACGACCCAACTCTCTGCTTCAATCCAAAAGACCTACCCTAATCCTACAGCGCTTTGATCACTGTTTCTACACCTCATGAAACCTCCGCATAGATATAGCGCACTTTAATAATACTACAAAACCGCGCAGGGCGCAGACACATACACACACACACACACACACCATGGACTTTGCGTCCCTGATGAACAAGGAGCTCTCCAAGACCAAACCACCCAGCGCGGCCGACAAAAAGTACCTCAAGCGAGCCGAGCTCGAAGAAGAACGGAAAAGGGCCTACATTGCCGAGCAAAAGGCGCTCGAAGAAGAACGCCAAGCCAAAGCAGCAGCCAAGCGCAAGCGCGACGAGGAACTCGCCTCGGAGCACGCCGCGCGAGAGGAGAAGCGGCGCAGACTGGCCGAAGAGTCGCGCAAACTACGAGAGCAGAGAGAGGAAGAAGAGGAGCGCGCAAGACGGAAGCGCCTCGGTCTCCCCGACCTGGCCAGCAACGACGACGGCAGCGAAGGGGATGGCGACAACGGGGCGGACGGGGCCGACATGCCCGAGGAGGCATTGCGGGAGAAGCTGAGAGAGCTGGGGCATCCCGTCGTGCTGTTTGGTGAATCGCATGCCGCCAGGGTACGGCGGTACAGGAAGTTGACGACGGTGATGAGCGGGGGCCCTATACCGACGACGCTGGAGCTCGTCACGGAGGAGGAGATGAGGGTGGATGGGCGGGTCCCCAAGGACAAGGAGGGGAAGAAGTGGCTGTTCAGACAGCTGGCGAGCTACTTCAGCATGGTGCTGGCGGCCTATGAGAGGACCATGGACGAGGAGAGGAAGGATACGAGCGCCAGCAAGTTGGCATACAACGTCATGGTGCAGACCAGAGAAAACATGAAACCGGTAAGATGACCACCCCTCTCCCCCACACACCTTGACATCACGCCCACCAGGGCGCCGCGAAAGCAACGCCGACAGCAGCTAACAGCTCATGGCACGACATAGCTCTTTCGAAGATTCGAAACAGGCGACCTCGACGACTCCCTCATAGAGCCCATCGTTCAAATAGTCAAGGCCCTCCAAGAGAGACGATACGTAGACGCCAACAACGACTATCTCCGCCTGAGCATCGGCAAGGCCGCATGGCCCATCGGCGTCACCATGGTCGGCATCCACGAGCGAAGCGCCCGCGAGAAGCTTCACAACGGAGAAAAAGGTCATGTCATGGGTGACGAGGTCACGCGCAAGATTCTGCAGAGCATCAAGCGGTGTCTTACGTTCGCGCAAGTGAGGTGGCCGCCGACGGATTTGAGACAGTTGATGGGTTGAGGAAGTGATGGGCGAGGCTGGCACCAGAGAGCGGATTCGATGCCTCAACATGTACATATGGACCAACCTGCAGCCAAACTTTAAAGCCAGGATGATGACCTGAGGATGTGGTGCATTCATGATGGCATTGTCCGCGACCTGCATTGCCAAAACGGTGGCATGATACCCCGATACAGTGGAAGGCTTTTTTTTCGACGCAGTACTTCATTTAACATCATGTATTTTGTCCCATGCCGCAATCATCATGTCGTTAAAACCCGCTTTCTTGTAAGGCCTGTGGTGTCCACTTAGACAACAGCCTGAGCAAGCCAAAATGAAACTTGAGGTGTGGAAAAGAAAAAGAGACAAATGCCATGCCCGCACCGAGTTGATCTGCGTGGTCCAGCACTGATCATAATGAATGAATCAATGGATAATTGCCGTCGCCCTGCTCATTTCAGCCCAACGCTTCTAGTCCACCCTGATATGGCGTGTTCCTCTTTTCGCCTTGCCAAGCCTCGTCTATCCCCTGCCCGAGAAGAGCCCCTGTAGCCGCTTTCATGCCATAGACCGAATCTAGCCCAGCGACAGCGAGACTGATGCGCCGAAGTCGTTCCTTGGCTTCCTTCTCATAGCGACGGGCTACTTCAAGTGCATTCTGCTGCATCATTTCTCGAGAATCAGGCCGTACCGCCACTAGAAGCTGGAGACTCTCCGTCAGCGTTTGGAATTCATGGATGAATTCGCAGTAGGGGACATCAGGGTGCTGATGGAATGCGTACCTTGTCTTTTGCATCGATGCGGGCCTTTAATGATCCATCTCGTATCATTTCGACCACCTCTTGAGTGATGGAGGTTCCAGGGCGGGCAAAGGCGGCATCTAAGCTCTCTAATGAGACACGGGAGAAGGGAATGAAGTACTGGGCTATGCATTTGCTGCGAATCTTGGAGTAGATAGCCGGGATATGCTTGTGCAGGTTTATGTCTAGGAGATACTCGGGGCGCGAGGCCTCCAATATAGACAGACAGCTCGAGTATCGACCGCCGACAAAAAAGCTGATGGCTTTGCGGATATGAGGCTCGTGTTCGAGAAAGGTTCGGAAAGACTGGTTGTCCAACACTGAGGCTTGGAGTTCTTTTCGGTCCATAGTAGCAAGGGCTAAAAGGCCACCATACATGGCTATGTCATTCGGGCTGACGATATGATTATAATCCGTCAGTGGCGTGTTGAAATCGGTTCTCAAGAAGATCTTTGCAGCATCTTTGAAGCGCCCAAGACCCAGAGAGGCAACTGCATAGGCTATTACGGTGTAGACTTGCAAAGCCTTGTCGACATTTCCATCCCGTGCTGCGGTCACCTTGCCAATGTTATTCAAGACCATTGCGAAATCTCGGCGATGCAGAGACACGTTTGCGAGATGCATGCCGCAGTCGATAATGTGCTTGATAGTGCTGACATCTTGGCGCATCATCGTATAAGCCTCGGTAGCTTCATTGAGCCTGCCGATTCTCTCAAAATGCCTGCCTAAATCCTCATTGCCCATCTGTTTTTGAGAAGTGTTAGCCAATCCTGCAAGCCCCCAAACAGACGAATATCTCATGTGGATACGCGAGGCATACCCTAATGCTTTCTTTTATAAGATTGTTTCTGTAGCCTTTGAGCTCATTTTCGAGTCTTGTTGTTTCAGCCTTATTCTCCATCTCGGTCTTTTCTATCCAGGCATCATCTTTCTGTGCCTCTGGATCATCGGGGGCGACCTGTCTAAGATATTCCCATGCCTCCAGATAGCGGAAGACGTCACTTCCTCCCTTGGCTTCTATGACGGCAGCCTTGAGCGCATGGACACAGAGGTGAACGGACGTCTTTCCAATATGGAGAAGGCGGTCGAATCGAGTGCGTCCTAGAGGATGGCAGGCGAGAGTCAGCCCATCAGATGTGTGTTTGGGATGTTTGGTTCGCGGAGGACTTGGATAGCATCGTACCAGCATAGTTCTGTATGTAAAGATGAAGATCCAGCTGCGGTTGATCTAGGTCATGGCGGAAAGACGCGTTAATCACCACACCTCATGGACGGAGAGAACTGAAGGGCCTCGCCAACCTTGCACAACCGCATGACCCGACTTGGCCATCTCGGCCATAAAACCAAGAACCAGCTCGTTGGCTGTCATTGCGACGACTGGATTGTCATGCACGGGAGGCGCGCAAGGCTAATGGACCAGTGTGCAGCCTGTCTGGTGAAATCTGGTGGAGAGGAGTCGTCACTGAATGACACTTAAATGTAGAGTGGACACTGGACAGTGGACACTGGAGCGGCACTGTGGGGGTCTCCCACAAGGCTACAAGGCTACCACTTACAGAGTTACAACTTACCACTTACAAGGCTAGAAGGCCCTCCCGTCAGCGATGGATTATATAAGCGAGATAAGAATAGCCGAGACCAGGGCTGCCTTGATCGTCCTCCAATCCGGCGGTCTACGGTGACCGTCTAGTCTCTACCACGGATGAAACGACGTGCGAGACCAGGACAATTGTCAAATCATCTCCCGCCCTTGTTCTGACTCGCCAGGTCTCGCCTGTCTGAGTCCCTCCTGACGATGCCCTTTTGCAATAACGCGCGGCTTTCTCCGTTCCGTCCCGTTGCTCAACATGGAACAAAATGAGATATGAATGAATGCAGACTGCAGAGCCCATGTGGCCCGGGTACAAAGCATGACGGCGCCACATAATGGCCCAGATGGGTCGATGAAGCCATGCACGTTCCTTGCTCAATGCTCACGGAGCTCGCGCCTTCGCTGTACTACAGTTGCGGTTGCAGATCGGATTCAGGGAGATTCGCATTCAGCGCCAGGCTCCTGCTCGGTGTGCAGTCCTGAAACGCTTGCCGTGTGCTGCCCTGGGTGTCGGAGCATTTGAGCATTTGAAAGATGAAAAGATGAAAATAAGCATGAAAAGGAAGCCCTGGCACTTTTCTTCTTCTATCGTGATTCGTGACCTTGTGTGACACCTGTTCCATTCTTGGCTTAGCAGCTGCAGGAATCTGTGGCTGATTCTGCCTTTTAGTTTGTTTTAGTTGCCGTTATTAACCGTTATAGACGGCCGCACGTGCGGTGACGCCCCGCCTACCACTCTGGGCATAGCGCAGTCGCCAAATACCTAGGTACCTAGGTACCTAGGTAGGTACCTAGTAGGTACCTGCCTAGTAGTCGCCATAGGTACTAGGCACCTCCACCATGCACCTCCACCTGGTACCTCCGCGCAGCACCGCCCGCCGTCTCTGCCTCTCTGGCCAAGCTGGCCTGCCTGGCATTGCCTGTCGTCTCACTCGTGCTCCCAGCACGTTCCCCCTTCGCCAAACCACCACCACCACCACCACCACCACCGCCCCCCTCCCATTCCCACACCGTCATTCTGCCTGGCACCTCCTGCGCCGCGCCGTTGTCCAGATTCGACCCAGAGAGAGGTCCGCGGTGCCTGTCTGATGGCCTAGCCTGCCAGATATCGCGGCAATTGGGACATGCGCTGCCTTTGGCTTCGCAACTCCCGATCTGCGTCCTTGTCGCCCGCCCCTCAGTTGGGAGCCCCTGTCTGGGTCACCTCGTCCTCCTCGGTGGCTCCCGTTTCTTCACGAATCACCACCAACTGTTCACTGTCCCCCCTGGCGACGAGCTCCGGCCCCGGCCATCTCATTCTCCGTCAGTCAAGCCGTATCGAGTTCGTTCGCCTTGGGCCTCCTGCGCATGTTCTCGTAATCCAGTACTGGCAACTTGCCCGAGGGCCGGCACCTTCTTCACCCGCGTCCCGGTATTCGACGACGCTTCCCTTAAGCCATCACAGCTCACCACATCATGGGGACGGAAATGTCCGAGGACGATGCTGCAGCCTTGGCCCTCGGCGACTGGCAGATCCCAGATATACCCTCGCCGACAGAAAGCTCCAAGTCAGACACTGAACTTGACGACAAGGCGTCATCGGACCCCAACGCGCCGTCACAACCCATACAGAAACGACGACGAGTCACTCGTGCCTGCGACGAATGTCGGCGTAAAAAGATCAAGTGCGACGGCAAACAGCCATGCACGCACTGCTCCGTCTACAGCTATGGTACGCGTGTTTCTGGTCCCCAATTCAACCTTCACTGTTTCACGCAGAGGCATCGTCGTCCACGGCAGTAGTCCACTGACCAGGTTTCTCCGAAAATAGACTGCACATATGACAAGCCTTCCAATCGACGACGGAATCCTGCACCACAGTACATCGAAGCACTAGAGAGTCGATTGCAGCGCGCCGAAACCCTCTTGCGAAAGTTCATGCCCGATGTCGACTTGGCCGACCCAAACCTGGACCCCGCCATCCAAGAGGAGTTTCACGCGAGGGAGCGAGCCCGTACGAATGTCATCAAGTCTCGACTCGATGTGCCAGACGCGACTGCTCCAGGGGACGCCAAATTGATGACCATGATTGACTCGATAGGCCAGCTTGATCTCGACGACAAGGGCGGATGGGACTTTCATGGCACATCGTCAGGCGCCGTTTTCTTGAAGAGGATGAAGGAGCACTTTCGTGGCATGCTTGGACCCATGACCAAGGCACCTTTCGTCTCACGATCAGAACGCACATCTGGCCTCACAGCCCTCGATGCGCAAGCACCGGGGCCGGCCCCATCACCGTTGTCCGCCATGTCGCATTTTCTAGAGCTTCCGCCCAAGGACGTGGCTCGGAAACTTTGTTACTATTCTCTGAGCTGCGCTACATGTCTTGTCCGTATCGTTCACATCCCAACCTTCTATCAGCGTTTTGAGCAGGTATACGGTCAACCTGTCGAGACTCTGAGTCAAGAGGATATCCACTTCCTCGGACTCATACATGCTGTGATTGCCCTGGGCTGCATGTATAATACTTTGGAAGAACCAAACCCTGCCCCTGGAGGCTACAAGCTGGCAACTGAAGAAGGGTTAGTCTCAGATGTCACATGTCGTTTCTTCCCAAATCCTGTTTCTCTAACTCCTTCCTGGGCATAGTCTCAAATACTACCGCGCTGCGAAAATTTTGTTGGCTGATCTCGCCGACTGTCGCGAGATTGTGTCTCTTCAAGCTCTGTTGTTCATGACTCTGTTCCTGCAGGCCACCTCCAACCTCAGTGCGTGTTATTCCTACGTTGGTATCGCCTTGCGGTCCGCGCTGCGGATCGGGCTTCATCGGCATCTGAAGCACGAGAAAATCGGCGTCATTGAGCAGGAAGTCCGAAAGCGCGTGTTCTACGTGATTCGACAGATGGATATCTATGTTTCCACGATGCTGGGCTTCCCGCTGCTTCTCAACATTGATGATGTTGATCAACCGTTTCCCACCGAAGTCGACGATGAGTACATCACCCACGCGGGCATCATCGCTCCTGCTCTGGGTGCGCCGTCGTTCTTCGAAGCCTTCAACGCCCACACTCGCCTCATGGAGGTTCTTGGCAGGATCGCCAAGTCTGTCTATCCTATGCACGTGCAGGGGCAGCCGTCTGGCAAGGGCGACGACTCCGGCACCACCTCTTGTTTGATCAGCTACGGCCGGATCAAGGAGATTGAGGCCGACCTTCAGACCTGGTACGAGAGGCTGCCTGAAATGTGGCGGCCGAGCGCGAATGGACCGATAGAAGTTGTCCGGTAAGCATGGCATGCATCCCCCCTTGATCCCACGAAGGTGCTTACTCATCTGCTCGTCCCTTCAGCGTACGGCATCTGTTACGATTTGCGTACGCCCATGTTCAACTCGTTCTCTACCGGCCTTTTCTCCATTACATCTCACCTCGGCATAGTCAGGGAACAAAGGTGGACGAACTGTCGTACGCTTGCGCGGCCGCTGCAGTCAGCGTGTCACGCAACATTGTACATATTGGGATGGAGATTCGAAAGCAGGGAGTTCTCAGCGGTCCCTACTGGTTCATGCTGTACACCGAGTTTTTTGCTGTGCTTTCGCTGGTTTTCTATGCCATTGAGAATCCAGACAAGCCAGGGTCTCACGAGGTTCTAGCAGACGCACATGCCGGACGCCAGATGATTGCGGATCTGGCCGATAAAAGCCTTTCAGCCGACAAGGTGACCAAGGCTCTCAAGGTTGGTGAAGTGACGCGAGAATGAAAACCCGTGGCGGCGCCAAATCGTCCGTCCAGGACCAACCACTGACACCCCGTGCTGACACTTGTACTGACTCGTGTAAACTTGTGCTGCAGACACTCTTCGATCAACTACCTGAGAGGCTGGAACAGGCACGCACTCTGCGACCCACGGCGACCTCACGCAAGCGATCCGCGGCGGGCCTGAAGCCGGCATCTGTATCAAAATCCCAGGCCAGTATCAATCAGGCCATGGCAGCACCCAGAGTCGAAGGCTTGATGCGCAGTCGCAGTGGTCGCATACCGAACCCCTTTGGATCGCCCAACTCGCGAGGGAGTAGCATGGGGCTTGGCTCCGAACAGGGTTTCCAGGAGGCGGCATTTCCTGGCAGCATGCACGACATTCTCCCGCTGGATGTATCATCTCGGGCAACTCCCGAGTCGAACAGCACGGGCAGTGGCACGCACCGACACATGTTTCCCTCACAGCCACTCGCTCACGTTGTACACAACCCAGTCAACAAGCTCGATTCGCTCATGTTTCCGTCCGAGGATCCATTTGCTTATCCCAATCAGCCCATGATGGAGCTGGGCTTCCAGCCCAAGGCCGATGCGCCTGGTATCGAGATGGCGGCACCAAACGCGTCGTTCTTCTTTACAGGCTCATTCGAAGAGATGGGCGACCAGATTCTCGGACAACCACCGCCGTACATTACGCAGCAGCAGCAACAGCATATGAGCATGGCAGGGGCCATGTATGATGCACAAAGCTTGATGGCACTTCACAATGCACAGCAACAGCAGAACTCGCGGCTGCAGCAACAGGTCATGCAGCAGCAGCAGCAGCAGCATCAGCCGTCAAGCGGAGGGCTTTTTTCAAGCTTCCGGCGTGCGCGGGCAGACCGTCAACAGGAGAGGCAAATCGAACAGATGTTTACACAACAAGGCATGCAGGCAGACTGGGGAAGCTTTTTCGGTTCAGGGAGAGGAGGCTTCCAAGGAATGTAGGGGAGAGAGAGGACAACCAAGAGCACATGATACCCATTTTTTTTATTATTTTCCTATTTTTTACCATGTCTTTTGCGCGTGTCGAGATGAGGGAGCGAATGAGAGGCGCCATTTTTTGCGGGCATCTGTACGAGACTACTTTTTTTATTTTCCTTTCTTCTTTTCCTTTTGTTTTGCCATGCATTTTCTTTTTGTATATTCGTTGGCATGGCGTGATGACGTTTGAACAAAATTTCCCATCTTTTGAGCTGTCGTGCTCGACGCTCATGCGGAGGAGCCACTCCCGGGGGGGGGGGGGGGGGGATGGCGCAACAGTGGTGGCGATGACTGATCATCATCACGATTCACAAAAGTACGCATTTCCGTGTGGAGATGGTGCTTTGAAGGAAATAAGACAGGCACGCCTTATTCTATGACTCGGCCACGCAAGGGGAGACTTTATTAGAAATATCAGGGGCTGTTGCATGGGCTGCGAAATCCTGGGAGGCGACTGTGTGGTGGTGGCAAGGCCCTGTATATAGTAGGTAGGTACCTGGTGGGTTTCAGCTAGGTACTTAGTGGGAAGATTAGAATCATACATTGTACATATTCTTCCAGATCAGAAGAGATTTTCTATTTCTTGGAAGCAGATTTGACGCATCGTGGGGAACAAGAACTACAAGAGCTGACAAACTTGTTGGCCAGCCTGATGGGGCCTAGTGCAGCAGTGTTGAGTGTTGAGCCGTCATTCCACCGGCCGTGTCACACGTGCACAGCCACGTGCACAGCCACGTTCGGAGTCGAGGCAGCTCCACCGTCTCGGGACGGCAGGTTATCAACTTGTATGTGTCCTTCTTGAGCTCACGCGGGGTGGACGGCAAGATGGAGAAGATGGACGGCAAGATGGACGACTACGACCTGATCCTGGAGGACGAATTCGACGCCCTGTGAGTTGCCCGTACATGCCCTCGTTGTCTTACCCACCGACCTGGACTAATTCAAACCAAAACGAAAAAAAAAAAAAAAAAAAACAGCTGCGTCGAACCGAGAGCCCAAGACATGACTTCTTCCAAGACCAAATACCCTGGTTCGTGGCTCACCACATCAGAACACAACACGCACACGCACACACACACACACACGGCGCGGGTGAGAGGGCCCCCAAGCAGTTGAGTTGCTGATGACTTCCATCTTCTCTGTCGCCGCCTCCGTCAACCAGCCAAGCAACACGCGCGACGAGTCGCCGATGAGCTGCATGTGAAGGAGGGCCTGGTCTATCTCGAGGGCCAGCCGGAGCGCTTGCTCGAGGATTCCGACCAACCGAGGACTTTCCGGCAGCGACGATAGTAAAGTCCTTCCCTGGCCTCCCTCCTCCCCTTGGCAAGACAAAAGGAGATTGAGTCACAAAAACACAAACCAAGTCTCGCACACATGACACTGACTTGTTCTGTTTTTTTTTTTTTTTTTTTTTTTTTTTTGCCCGCAGCTTCTTCTATCTCTCCGGAGCCGACTTCGAAGACTGCGTCGTCACGTACGAGATTGGTCACGACAAGCTCACGCTCTGGATCCCGTTTGTCGAGCCTCGGCAGGTGCTGTGGTTCGGGTCCAAGCCCAGCGCGGCGGAATGCCTGCGTCGCTACCACGTCGACGAGGTGAGGTACACGACGCAGCTGGGCCAGTTTCTCCGCAACTACGCCGCGGACCCGTCGTCGCCCACGACGTACGTCCTGCATCCGGACCAGGCGCCCGACGTGAGCCCGGCGAAGCTGCGGCTGGATGACGCGCTTCTCCGGCCGGCCATGGACCGCGCCCGGGTCGTCAAGACGGGCTACGAGGTGGCCATGATCCGCCGCGCCAACGACATCTCGAGCGCGGCGCATCGCCGCGTCGCCGAGCGACTGACGCGCCTGTCCAACGAGCGCGAGATCGAGGCCATTGTCCACGCCGTGTGCATCGCAAACGGCGCCCGCTCCCAGGCCTACCCCGTCATCGCGGGCGCCGGATCCAACGGCTCGACGCTCCATTACGGCGCCAACAACGCCCCCCTGGCCGGCAAGCAGACCGTCGTCCTCGACGCCGGCTGCGAATGGGACTGCTACGCCAGCGACATCACGCGCACGCTGCCCATCTCGGGCTCCTTCCCGCCCAGGGCCGCCGCCATCCACGCCATTGTCCAGCGCATGCAGGACGAGTGCATCCGCCAGGTCGCGCCCGGCAAGCTGTGGAGCGACATCCACCTCCTAGCCGCCGACATTGGCATGA
Organism: Claviceps citrina; assembly: GCA_018360365.1. NCBI lineage: Eukaryota > Fungi > Ascomycota > Sordariomycetes > Hypocreales > Clavicipitaceae > Claviceps > Claviceps citrina. The sequence goes on from SRQA01000157.1 coordinate 33,481, forward strand.
GGGGCCTCCTCGAGCTGGGCATTCTCAAGGGCCCGCCCGAGGACGTCGCCCGCGCCGGAACCATGGCCGCCTTCTTCCCCCACGGCCTGGGCCACCACGTCGGCCTCGAGGTCCACGACGTGTCTGGCTCGCTGCCCCTCGCTGCGGCCCGCGGCGTG